>QFET01005254.1:1161-23133 GCA_003316355.1 Tuber calosporum | reverse complement strand
TTAATGATTCTAATGTTATAATTATAGAGTTAACTGCTGGAGGTTTAGCAAGAGCTGTGCCCAAGTATTGGCATACTAAGAACGATGATATAAGTAATCGATCAATTGAGAATGTTTCCAGAGAGATAGAGAAAGCAATTTCCTCCTCAACTGCTACTCGATGGTTAAAGAATCTAGGATTCAAGTAGAAGGAGTATCGTAAGGCAGTATACAATGATGGCCATGAACGGGTAGATGTTCGGAAGTATCGGGAAGAGGTCTTCCTGCCCCGCTTGGAATCATACAAGGATCGCATGGTTACTTGGGATGAAAATCTCGAAGTAGAGTCAAATGTGGAGTTGGAATCAGGAGCGAAGCAGCCACTAATCTTTGTTACCCAAGATGAGTGCACCTTCAATGCTAATGATGTAGTCCATTACCTTTGGATTCATCAAGAACATCAGCCACTGCGGAAAAAAGTACGTGGAAAGGGGCTTCATGTATCTGATTTCCTAACCCCAATTGGAAGATTGGGTGGTGGAGATGCATGTGTAATTATGGCCGGTGGGGGAAATGTCTGGTGGACTGGTGAACACTTGCTCGAGCAAGTTACAACAAAGGCTATTCCAGCATTCGAGGCCCAATTTCCTGGTTGTCAAGCACTATTTGCCTTCGACAACTCACGCAATCACCTCAAGTATGCAGATGATGCATTACGGGTTTCAGAGATGAACTTGGAACCAGGGGGGATCAACAAGAAGGTAATATGTGATACTTGGGTAACCGATTTACGCGAAGAAAATGGTGGTTATACCCAGATAATGAAGCTTCCGAGTGGTATCCCCAAGGGGTTGAAGCTTGTCCTTATCGAGAGAGGCCTTTGGCATCATGATCAACTAAATTTTCGAACTCATTGTACCATTCCCGCTGCCGATGGCAAAAAGGCTAAGCTTAATCCTCGCTGCCTTCAAGGAGGAAATTGCTGTGCCCGTTCACTTCTAGCAGCCCAACCTGATTTCCAGGCTCAAAGGCCTGAACTCCAGGAGGCAATAGAGAAGGCTGGTCACCTTGTTATCCTCTATCCAGCCTTCCATTGTGAAATAAATTTCATTGAATACTTTTGGGGAGCTGCAAAGCAGTATACACGTCAAAGATGTGAATACAACTTCGAGTCCTTGCAGCAATTGGTTCCGGAGGCTTTGGCATCAATTCCGAATACTCTGATCTGGAAATATCATGCAAGAACAATTCGTATCATGGAAGCTTATCGAACTCAAGTGGTGTATGCATCTCCTGAGTATGCAAATCTAGTGCATAGAAAGTATAAGTCTCATCGACGCATTACTATTAGTAGTTTAGAGCTTCAAGAAAACCATTAGTATCACCTTTCATGTTCTTCCCTATCTTCTTTACACAGCTCCTACATGTAAAATACTTCTAGAAAGTTCATAATTCAAATATATTTATAAAATGACTGGTAAACAAGTGAATCACTTAAGCCTATTATCTATGATGAAATGAAACAATTAATTCTACATGAGGTATATATTCTTTACATTATTTAAGAGAATTTCGAACTTATTATCATATTGAATGTCGGACTGGGTACAGGTGCATAAGTGGAATCGTGATTTTTCTAGGGTTTAGTACTATGAAGAGAGGGTTGAGCGTTACCTATTGCATCGAGCATGGTGCATGTTATAAGCACATGGTATCATAGCCTCAAGGCGCTCCAAGCGAGTGCCGATAGCCCCGATACCTGTAATCAGCTTCAGGAGGAGGGGGATAAGAACTGTCTCACCAACGGAGAGGTCGCTGAGGTCAGAGTCCCAAAGACGAGGGAAGAGGTCGGGGTTTGGATCCATAGAGGGCCTAAGCTCATCATATAGCTGCCTGAGCAAGGGAAGGTTAGGATCAAGTGGGCTGGGGGACTGTGATGCAGAAGATGAGGCTAGGCTGGGCACTTCTGCGGGTGGGGCAAGGGGGGCAGTAGAGCTAGGGTGGCCGCCATATGGGTTGCCACGCTCGGAGGTACGGGATTGTGGCCTAGAGGCCCTACCAGTGTTGTGAGCCATCCCTGTTGGGGGTTGGTTCAGGGGAAGTGTCGGGTCGCTTATAGGTGAAGCCTACGCGAAAAGCGAAATTTGGTATGTAGAGATGGTTGCCACACAAATCCAGGTGGTTTTGTGTGGCCGAATGCAGTAATATTTTCAAGCGAGAGGAAAGAACAGGGCGCGGAGCGTGGTCTATAATTCTAATCATTTTAAACCATTTATATTTATAATGTTAAGGTCATTCCATAGGATTTCTTAGTCTGACATTAATACTATTTCTCCTTAGCCTGATCTCTTGTATTATAATATAAACTATAATCTATATCTAAAATGCTTTTATCATACTAATAGAATATACTAAGTATAATTCTCTTTTTCATATTATATATGCAACATAGATTGGTTTTGAAAATATATTTATTCCTATTATACATTTTTAAAAATATAGAGTTTGAATATATTTAAACAATTTGATTAGTCATTATTAATAGATGTAAGGAATAATAATAAAGAGTATTATAGTTGCGATAATATAAAATAGTGTGACATTTTTTGTGGGAAAATTGGTCTTGACTATAGTCTTCCTGAACTATACTAAGTTAATTTCCAGGTATATAGTACCTGTTTCCATATGGCTACTGTCAGGTACCTGTCTTAACTGCTCTTCAGTAAGCTATTAATGCTAAGATATATGGTGGTTAGTTACTGTGCAAAATATCTCCCTTGTCCTTGTATAGTATTTATAATATTGAAGTAAAGTTTATATACTTGTTATTCACATATAGAATATATTACAGATTGAAATGCATAGCACACTATGGGAATTAGAAGTATATAATTAAGGTGTATATTAATCAACTGTGAATGCTTGCACAATCGGGTAATTCATAGACTGATACAACTTATACAATTGTTTGTAATTGATTTCATTCTAGCTAGAGGTTCTGATTTGCACATTCAGGTTATCTGCAATATAGATATACCTAACGTCATATTAGTTCTGAGTTCTGCCTGTATGATTGCATCATTAGGTAATAAAAATGTCCTGATCATGTAAGGGCTAATTAATAGCATTAGAAAATATACGTGATAGTCAGTACCTGAATCTACCATAAACTACTCCATATAACTACTATATTACTAAGTTAGAATATACTACTGGCACAAATCTGTGTAGTGTAAATATTAGTAGGGTCTAACTAACTGGGATACCATATTGGGAAAGTGAGAGTAAAAGGGTGAATCATGCAAGGGTGGAATATATATTAGGATTTTGGAATTAGAATTTATTTATATTTGTATACTTTATATTTGCCTCAGTGCCCTTATGTTAGAATAGTTTCTAATAAAGAGAGGATTAGTAGTTACATACTAGTGTAAACTAATTATCAATTTTGTCTCTGAATATACTAAAGAATAATCTGAGTTATTAAGAAGCCTCTATTGGTCGTAGTAACCTGTATGCTATAATCACACTAGGTCAGTTTGGCCGGATATTGACTATTGCCAATTAACTGGTAAATTGCCTGCTCTCCAGTATGTATTATTTAGTAACATTCCAGCACCTCCATATTCTCCTTTAAGTGATATCAAATATATCACCAAAACTGATGGAGATATTTGTATGATAGCTATATTAGTAGAAGTTATGATACTTCATTTACAATAGTCAATTCCCTATACTCTGTTGTAGGCAAGGAAGTTTTGAAGTACACTAAGAAAGGATAGGAAAGATTAATATGAATGTACAACCTGCATATGTGGTGAAGTATTATAGTATAATTATGGAAATGGAAGTAATTGCTTTTGAAATTTAAATGTGAGGACATAGAAGCGACAAGCAATATACTAGAAGGACAATTTTAAGTATCCTGATAGAAAGAGGTTTAAGAATACTGTATTGGTAGGCGAATATTTTGAATTATAATTATATTTTATACAGTATTGTTTTTTCTTTTCCTTTATTTTTAGTAATGTCTAAATTAGCAGTGCAATACTTGTTTAATTCAAAGGAGAATAAATCATTCCTTAAACTCCTGTACTACCTAGACCTTTTTTATTCAACCATCTTTCTGCCTTGATAGAAAGACAACTATTGCTTCCCTAAATTGAATACTGCGACTCAGTCATTCCGTGTATGAATGATAAAGCTATTGTCTGCAAGTAGGAGTTTACTGTAATTGAGGTGAGAGGGTTGTGGGCCTCTCAGGGTCAAGTGGTCCCAGTACTGGTATTAGTAAAGCCTGATAGTATTTCATTACTGAAGGTGGCTGTCAGTTGTTCCAAAGGTTAATACCAGAGCACAATCTTTGCTACTATATGTAAAATACCATGGAAGTACAAGGGTGTTATAATAGATGGTGAGTAAGGTGGAGTATGAAGGACAAAAGCTGATTAGCAGGACTTGTAATTCTTGATTCTTCTAGCTAGCTGGGCGGGAATCTAGCTAGCTAGACATACATAAACCGTGTCTGTATATCTAGAAAAATATCAGGGAAAACCTGGCAATAATCCAATTACACATTGTGTTTAACCTTGAGAATCCTGCCAAGAATTTTAACTAACATCTATATCTGTGGTGCTGCAAGAGAAATAATTTTAGCCACAATATCAAGTCAGAAATAATAAAATATAGATAGAGAAATATATCATTGCTATGCTATAAAATTCCTAATACCAGATAAGAAATATATGAAAAATTAACCTTTATAACCTGTTGAATATCAAAGCAAGACTTGAAAATATAATCTAGTTGTAGCAATGTTATCAGCTAATAGGTTAAGCTGAAAATCAAACCAAATATTGAATTATATAGTATTATCAATAATTCACAAAAATGAAATCAATGGAAATTTTCAACAAGGGTGACTGGATTGAGCAAGTTTGGACTGAGCTAAATTACCTCGAAACAAAATCCCATCGATCCGACTCACATATATATTGCCTTATCTTTACTTTTCCTAATTCTCCGAGACACACCGAAGGAGTTTACTCATATATGGTGCAAAGGGTCTAAAGGTGGGCCCTCCAGTGTAACAGCGATCCCGTTGCAACCGATCGGAATTGAGTCCAGAATTGCCAAGACATGATGAGTAAAGTGAAATGATACATATCGAGTCGAATACTAGACAATAAACAAGTAAAACAGCTGATAAGGCAGGAGTGTCAGATCCAGGTGAATTACAGGGCTTTTTGGAGCAGCCTCGATCAGATACAATAGCACACATATGCTTCTGTTTGTTGTTAATTCGTGGCATTGTGATTGTGACACAGAATTATGTTCAGAATTCTTGATAATGGTGCTTGTGTATTAGGCTCATAACTGCAACTCTTCATTTTTACCATATCTTAGTCATCTACATGTAACAGTATTTCTCAGCATGGTACTAGGTAGATTCTATCCTTTGTTCCACTCTCACCAAAAATTTCACTTTTTAATCTTGAACTACATTTTTCCACAGCCTTTAATAAAAAAAAAAAAGCACTAGCCTCTTCTCCTTTCCAATAGCTTCATCTCAGCGCTTTTTTTTTAACCAAAGTTTTGTGTTGTGGTTGACTAGTTAGGAATCGCGTTTGGCTTGTTCAGAGGGTCCGGTTTGAGTCAATTTGCACTATATCGTATTCCTGCGTCTCAGCCAAGATTTGGCTTCCCCATTGTCTTAGTCAATGCAGGCAAGTCTTTCTCCCCGAACAAGTATACCGTACTTCATATGACTAGCACAGAGTCTAAATGGAGAGTTCAGTTCGGCGATGTTGAACTTTTTTGCACCAGATTTACGCAAGGTGAGTTGTTCCCGCCGCTAGTTGCGAAGGAACGATATACTATACTTCTTTGGTGGAAAAGAACGACCTCCCATCACTCCCGGCAGACTACTACAAATGGGGAAGGCAAATCTTGGCTGAGACGTGCGAGTAGATCACCCAGCAACTAACTTTACATAACCAACGCATCAATTTCTGACACTGCCCATCAATCAAAGCTCTTCAAAAATATCCCTATTACTCTACGAAGGCTAGGTCAAAGGTAAAACGATATCCAGTGCTCAAGGCAATCCAGGCCGGCAACCAAAGTTCTCTTCAGATGCCATCCCCCACCCCCACCCCCAACTCCCGCAAAATTGAACCTTGCCCAAGGAAAGAATCCTACACACCCAAGGTCCTCAAATACGTCACAGCCGCCTCCACCGCACCACCAAGTCCCCAACTGGGTGAGATGACCTCAGTGACTCTGCTCTTCCCCAGCGCACCCGCGCAAATCCCGATGAGGAATGGAATTAGCACATGCAGTGGCTTCAATGGCGAAGGGGCGTTCCTGGTGTACTATATTTTTGTCAATTCGTGTAGTGTTGGGGGCAAATAAGGAGGGAGGGAGGGAGGGGGAGCTACAGTGACATCCCAATCGTTAGCTCTTACAAAGAGTGATCGATAGTAATAGTGTAGCTGCGTTTGTGGGTATGACATTGAGTTCCAACCGTTTGAAGCATACCACTTTTATCCCTATTTAGTCTTCGAGGAGCCCGGAGGAGGAGGGAGGGGGAAGGGAGCGGTTACAGATGCACATCCCGTATTCCAGACACTCTTGCGATGTTCTGCTTGAATCCAGTTTATATATTCCTTTTCTGAGTTCTCCTTTACTTCTACGCGTGATGCATTGCCTCTAAGTACGGGCTTTAGTACCCGGAGCGCGTAATCTACCGCGCTACAATATCAATGTCATAAATTAGTAACACCGTCGTGTAAGAAGGGGGCGAAAGTGATACTTTTCAATAGCAAAGAGGGCCGAAGTGTGCCCTGTTACACTATTCGGCCCAAACAACATGAAAAAGTTCGGAAAGTCGTGCATGGCTGTGGTATTGTACGCTCCAACCCCACCAATCTCATCCCAATGCTGGTTCGCAGAGACTCCATTTCGACCGAGGACTTCCATGCCCTTGAAGAACTTCTCAGACGTTTGAAAGCCCGTTGCTAGAACTATCACGTCCACATCGTGGGTTTCATCGCTGCCTTTGACCCCACGGGGGGTGATCTCAATGGTCTCCTCTTTGAGAACTTGCACGTTCGGCCGGTTAAGGGAGCTTAGGTATCCGGAGTCGATAATACGCCGCTAACGAAACGATTAGTGACCTTTCACTTTCAACAAGATATGCGAGAGAGACGGGGAGTGAGCGAATAAACACCTTGCAAGCAACCTGATAATCAGGAAGTAAGAGCTTATGATACCTCTCCGGCGCCGTTTTATGCAGATACTCTATCGCCCCTTCACGAGCCTTAACTCGCTGCCCTTGTGAGTACCGGGACTGCCCAAAAAGGCGGTAACCCCACTCCGCCAAGGCAAACAGCAACAAGCGGTGAAATCTATATGCCAACGGCACATTCCTGTAAACCCACCTACTGAAATCCGAGTACTCGATATCAAGCGGTTCCACGACCCAATGTGGAGTTCGAATGAACTGCTTGACAACCTTAACTTCTGGAGTGATAGCAGGTACAATCTGTGCCGCTGTGCATCCGCTACCTATAACAGCCACTCTCTTCCCCTTGAGGTCTACAGAGTGGTCCCAGCGGGCGGAGTGGAACACATGTCCTTTGAAAGTCTCGATACCGGGAATCTTTGGGCAGTTCGGCTCCACCAATAGTCCCTGTGCCGTGAACAAGATCTTGCATTCGTGGAAATAAGTCTCACCCGTTTTCACGTCTTGCAATGATAGCCGCCAGCGGCCGCGACCTTCGTCCCATTGGGCTTTCGTCACGGCTGTGGATAAACTGAGTCGCTGGGGTATTCCATACTGGGAGGCGACTCTGTCAATGTACGCCTTTATTTCACTCTGGGGTGGTAGCGAGCAGGACCAGTCTGGGTTCCTGGCGAAGGAGAAACTGTACAGTGCGCTTGGGACATCACAAGCCGCACCTTCCTGGATAATTAGCCACGCTCTGTATCTGAAATCTGGGTTGGTAAATACCTGGGTATGTGTTTGCCCACCACGTCCCCCCTACCCCATCGTTTTTCTCGTAAATATGAAAGTCTGTAAAGTTGTATTGAATTTGTAATTGGGATCCAAGGGATATGCCAGAAAGTCCTGCTCCCACACAGACTACCTCGCTGTACCTTAGCGGGGAGGACGATGCAGAGTTTGTTCTCGAGGCCATAGTAGTAGTTTTTGCAGTGTCCTGGCAGGCACCTAACGTGAGTGTCTAGGATAAGATAGAGAGAACGAAATAATTCCCCAGGCAGTGGTAATGGCAGTGGGCACAGTCCACTCTTTAACTGTCTACCTTTACTCTCGGGAGTAAATTAACTAATTCGTGTGCACTCCGCCTGTGGCCCCTCCTAGTACGACCACGTACTTGTTTCTTGCCGCGATCTTTGCTTGCTTGCCTAGCTATGGTGGAGGAAGTACCTTAACTTAGGGCACCGCTACTACGGTTAACCACAGGCACTTGCAGTTGTAACCCGTAACTTGTGTTATTTCAATGTAAATAGTGAGCAAAAGAGAATGGAGATCCAGTCTTAGGGATTAAAAGACCGCGTCTAGGTTATACTGCTTGTTTTGGCATCGATCCCGAGCTTAACAAGATATCGAGAAACCCCGATCGGACACACTCCTAAACCTGGAAAATCGTTTCCCAAAACTATCTCCAAGTCCGCGCAACCGCCATCGTTGTTCAGGGTGTCAAAGGCCTCTAAGAGGTTGTATTGTACAGCATTATCTCGAGGTATACGGTTCCCCACCAAAACCGGGGTTTGCTTAGGGTTGGGTGGTGCTCGGAGTCTGAAATGATCCCCTTCAATACCCCGAGTCACAATAGTAACAAAGGGGTATATTTTAGGTCTGCAGCAATGCGGCTAAGTGCGTTCTTCTACCATTCATCTGCAAAGGTTGGGATGGTGATCAACAAGTGCCACCCATCATGGGATGAAGTGCTCGACACCAAAAATTCACCCCTTGGTTACAATGCTGACGGGGGGCGTTGGAGTGGCCCATTTCAGACTCCAAACACTGTCCAACTTCAAGCAACGCCCCGTCTTGGCGGAAAACCGCATAACTCGAGATAGTATGGTACAGTACAATCACTGCTCAGTTATAGATTTTGGAAAATCAAGGTTTAGGATCGGCTTCCTACTCACTCTTTGGAGGAAGATCAGGAGCACGGAAGCGGAGACTCCCCTCCCAGCGATGCTTGACGACATCACAAGGATACGATATTAGTAGCATCTATTTTGCCCTCCTAACAAAAGCTAGACCAAAAAATTTAGGTACAGCTGCCTGCGTGTGATAAACCCAACGAGGTCGCAGCATTGATTTACATCACTAGACCCTACCATGTAAAAGTTCACTACTAGGTACTACTGCGAGATGAAAACGAGGCAAGGAATTATCCTCGAAGGGCCAAATTTCATCTGGTACTATTGTAGAAAGCAATCAAGTCAAATGAAATTGGCCTCCTACTACCCTCGCCCATAGAATCGACAAGACCAAGATTGCTCTGAACACTCCATAGACACTTCTAGCAGAGGGTGATAATGATTTTCGAGCTAGGAGTGTTGAGGAAATTATCTCCTAAATATGTGGCAATCAATCCCTGTATCCTTGCTACAGTTTTGGATGTAAACTAGTGGTATAATAAGTCAAATGCTTTTTTTGGAAACTTTTTTTACCTATAATCCACTTCCGCTATCTGCTATATATTATATATCTTTAAAAATATACCCCCATGGTGTAGTGCCAATACCGATTGTCATAAGGCTGGTTGCATCGGCCGGCTAAAACATGTCACGTTATGCTAAATACTCGTTTCTCCGCGCCAAGAATAGGCACCTCTTTCGGAGTAGCGACCCCCAGCCCATAAAATGTATAGTGTTCGAGCTGTTTGAAAAAGTGAGGAAACAAAACAGGGGGTGGTGGGTAAGTCTGTAGAATTCTTGGCAGAGTTTTCTATGTGATTTGCTGCCAAGAATTCTACAGACTTTCCGACCACACCCTGTACAGGAGGCATTATGTGTTGACAGGGAGTGCATGCCCCAAGAACTTATTGATCGTTCATGTATGAACTTTTATGTAAAATTATCACAAGTGTGAGGATGTGGAGGAGAAAATAGTAGATATTAAGCATACTGATTGACTCTTGCAAGATCCACCTGCCATTAGAGGGATCCAGCAGTCAAACGGAATCCTTGAACGATATGCCAAGAGTAGCCTGGAGGGCCAGGGTATAGCAGCAAGAAAATTTTGAGTGCCAGCAGCTAAGACCAAGGCCAAGGAAATGTAGTTCAAAAGTAGTTAGTTTATAGTCATACCAAATATAGCAATTGGAAACCTCACATTGTAACAACCCCTCTTCTCATCATCTATATTGTGATTCTTTTACAAAAAAACATTTCAACCAAAGCCCATGATGTCATTGGAAGCAAGGAGAAATGAATCATCCTCTCAAACTCCAGAAGCTTCAGTTCCTCAGACAGGACTACTATCAACACCAGAGCAACAGAGATGGAATCCACAACCAGTTGCCCAATTGTCCAATTTGGAGGAACAAAATTACTATCACCATTTTCATCGGAAATGGGTAGCTTGGACCTATGGTGTTCAAGCTGTTAACCTTCCACCAAAATATTTTCTTCAAGATCCTACTTATCCACCGTATCTTCGAAATATTAGGATGACTATTCTAGGTATGTACATAGAGAAATAATACTCAATTTTTAATATTAATATTTCCAAAAAAAAAAGAGAGAAAAAAAGAAAATTAAGAGATAAATAAAGATATAACTTTATACATAGTAGCTGACATGCAATATATTCAGATTCAAACAATATAGAGACAGAAAGCCATAATGGGCAACCTGAGCAAAATAGAGCAAATACTTCATTAATCCAAGGACAACCATAAGCAAATATCGAAATTCAAGACCTGGAGTTGAGAACCATGCCATCCTGGGCAGCCAGTCTTATACCTAGTTCAAGTCAGCAACCTATAGTCCAAAACCAACTCCCCGGTACTCAACCAATTCAGAGTCAACCAATTCCCCAAAGCCCAGTTCCAGTTACACCAAAAAATCACCTAAGTGAGCTGCAGGTATTAGTGGTTGTATGTCACTGCATTGTGGCAGTTGTAGATTACAAAAGTGATGGGGAAAACTAAATTTTTTGCCAAACAGAGGGAAATTATTAAATGTACTGAAAGATTTGATTGTAGTGTAGAAGCAGTAATGGGAGATATATTAATTAAAGCAAAGGTATGTTAGTCAACTCTCCAAAAAGAAAATCCCAGAAAAAATAAACCAAAAAGAGAAAGAAAAATATATATAAAATATAATAAATAATTGAAATAGTAGTACTTACGATATATACTAGGTTCATCAAAATGCTTGTAGTGAGTCCAAATCAGGAGTTTCCGTTGCAGCAACTGATCATGACCAAGCTGCAGTGATGTGGTGCGAAATTGTTGTAAAAAAAATAGATGTATTAGCTGGTGAGAGAATGGGGGAGAAGGACAAACCAGACAACCACGAGACCCTCTCACGCTTTCGATTAGCTATGACGCAAAGATTAGCACAATACGAATATATTCAATTGATTGACAGTGGAGACCCACCTGTATTGGATGCTGATATGATGGAATTGGGTGAGGAGGGAGTTGCAGAAGGAGAAGGGGAAGATACAAAGGTAGAGGAGGTAGAGGAAGTAGGAGAAAAGGAAAGGCAACAAGGAAAGAAAAAGGGAGAGTGGAAGGAGCGACCGGGAGCTGGCATGTCTGCTGGAAAACGCTAACGGTTAGCGCAAGATCAAGATGAAAGTCTTCTTCGAGCATTGCAGGCACAGGATGAGAAAGCGGGATAGCTATACAAAGAAAGACTTACAGCCGGAATTCATAAACTGGCAGATGCATTTACAAAGGCTAGTCAGCCAGCTCAAGCAAAAGGATTTGGGGAAGGTATTGGATATAGGGAAAACGCAGAGCAAAAGAGAGAAGAAAGACTTACCGAGCAAGAAAAAAGGTTACATGAGTTGATGGAAGCACAAAAGATTGTACAGCAAAAGTTAGACGATTTAGTGCGTGAGCGAGTAGAGGCTGAAAAGCGGAGTGAAGAAAGACAAGAGAAAATGATGGAGTTACTTCAACATTTAACCAATAAGCAAATGTAAATACTTTTTCTAATGTTATTTTGTATTTTATTTTATTCTTTGATTATTTTCTTAAGTTTTATTTAAGTTATCTGAGCTTTTGCCTTTGTTTATTATTTGTTCATTCAATTGTTTTAAATATAATCTCTACTCAAAGTGAAGATACTCAAAAATACTTGGTGGATGGCACCCAAACTTATCACTAGTAGCTGAGCCCCAATAACAAGTATGTACATTTGCAAGAAGAATACAAACTGCATAATAACTTCCCAGTGGTGATAGCCCAACCTTGAAGTTTAACTTATGCCCTAAAAATCCCAATTGCATTAGTGCTTTTCCAAAGCTCCATTCCACACACATTCGTTCTCGTGACATGTGCTTATATAATTGCCGTTCAGCGGGTGTTATATCACAATTTCTGAGATTACGGTATGCGCTAATAATACCCGGGTCTAAAAGGTAAGCTGGATCGCCGTAAACTAATGGCTGTTGTCCATTTGGTAATTGCATCGTAGGCCATATATCTCTTCCAAATTGCGAAATACTGTACATACTCCAATCACCTAATGTGCCCTCATAGGGACCTATAGACATTAGTATTATTAGATTAATATTACTTGAACTTAAAACTTTAAAATTATAAAACAAACATATTAAATAAGAATCAGAAATAAACAATAAAATAAAATAGATGGAATAACCAATAATAAGGAATAATATAGGATAAACAACCTGCAATGTGGATAATTAATCCATCTGGTGTCATAATTGCTTGAAATTTAACCGAAAGGACTATTTTGTAACCCGAGTAGAAAACCCTTTGATCGATAGTTCTTGGCTGACAGATGGCTCAATGAGTGCTATCAATAAACCCATATATTCTATATCCTGGAGTGTCGATTGCGTTACAATAAGTTTGCAGCCACTCCGCTGTAAGCCGTTGCGCATCCCGGTACAAACACTCCCTTCGCTGCTCATAGATATAAATCAAAGTTCTATTAAAAACTGTCTCAATCCATGAAACACTGCGACCAAAAATCTTTAAATTAACCATACATTAGCTATTAAACTATCTATAACTTAAAGTAATTTACTTAAAAATAAATAAATATAGGAAAAAATAAGTAAAATGTACACTTAAATAAATAAATGCATTGTACAAGTAAGTATAATTAAGTGAGAAATGAACGAGTAATAAAAACAAGTACACCTACATCGCAGAAACTCTTATAACGGTTAGGAAATGCCAATCGAAATAAAAGGACAGCCAAGCAGGTTTCGGGAGTTGCCTGACACCAGTTTTCAATATGCAAATCCAGCAGCTGATATGCTCATGCTAGCTCTTGGATTTGAGCTTTCGTAAAGCAAAGCAATTCAAGACACTAGTTATCGCTCTTTGTCAGAGGACCAAACCGACGCCCGGTATAAGCAGGGCGACCGTGATCAGAACGGGAAAAACATAATTGCTAACGCTGGATCTGACGATGGAGTAGGTTCCAACAGAGATGTTGAATTATAACTCGTTTTTTCCACAATCGCTGTTGTATAAGCAAAAATAGGTCTAGTAAAAATAAAGAAATAGCCTCTGTATAGGCTGTTATTACTTTTTGTTCCATCTAGTGTATTTTTATTACAATCTTTTCTACATATTCTGAACATCATACCTTCCTATATACCTACACACAACCCTGCTTTTTTTTTGATATTCCAATCTTGTCTTCTCCTTCTCTCTTTGCTCTAGTGGCCTCTTGGCCAATAGTTACATCTTCGCACTTGCCTCAATCCCCTGTTTTCTACAGCTGGCCATCAGGGGTACCAACTATCCCTGCCTGAAATGCCTCGCCCATCTTCTTAGTATTTCACCTTTCCTCATTTATCACTGTTGCTGTGGTTACGGCATTTTCCGCAGGGATTCTCACATTTGCTGGATCCCTCTATTGTTCCTTTTGAGAAAAGTGGCCGCAACGCTATCCATAAAGGACCGGGAGAGGCTATTCCAGAAGAGGAGCCTATTCTTGGCGCGGAGACACGAGTAGGCCAGGAGAGTTGACTTTTGGCCTCAGCCAAAGGTGTGAATTCGAACTCAGCGCACAGGCCGGGTAACCAAAGATGCCCTGCCAGAGTATATGGGGCAATAGGAATTCGCCGTAGGACTGAACCGTGCAACCCATCATCCCCTTACACTGGTTATTAAGAAGCAAAATTCAACACGAGAATGCGGCGTTAGTTCATCCGCCTTCCGTTTGAACCCATGGTACTGCGTCCTCACCCTGTCGGGAATGGTAGGGGAATAAATTACCTTTGCCATTTCCTCATAGCTTTGTAGGAAGTGGTGGGTGTGGGGTAGCGTCTTGCTTGCAGACCCTCATGCCGAGGTACAAGTACTTTGGTGCAGTCACACAGTCAAAAGCTCTCTGGAGCCCCGTCCCTTATTGCTACCTAACTGCTATGCTTGTGAGCTTGGGGCCCCGGAAGGATATCGCTATCTGGGACAGATGTTCAGTTGTGCCGTCGATGACTGTGGGAATACTTCCTACAAAGGGTTCCAGCGCCGTGCGCCCGGTATTGGCTGTTGGCTATTACTAGTTGATAGAAGAGGAGTACTTATTTTCGCCGAGGGAGGGCTTGCGCATCAGGGGTCTCACAGCACCCTTGGCAGTGGGAACGGCATGACTGAAAGGCGGAGCGGGATGTGGTAATTGACCCTTTTCTGGCCAGAAGTGCAACGGTGATTTAGATGCCATTTGCGATGGGCGTATAGCGAGGAGTCGAGAATGCGCCGCAGATCACAGGGTGGGGCGTATCTCTACTCGAGTACTACATGAAGCAGATATTCCGAGGACTGAGAACCTGCCCGGAATTTCCCTCAGGGATGGTAATCCAGCAATTAATTACCAAGTTGAGTTATTGGAAATGTGGGGAAACGCAACTTTGCGAATCCCGAGGACAATTTTTGTTAACCTATGCGGGCAGCCGGGGAAGCACTGATCAGATGCCCGCCGCAAGATAGCGAGCTAACAGGGCCATAAAAAAACCCTTGCCACTCGTAATCTCCGGAGGAACTCTTTGCATGTCCACGATCGGGGTAATCAGATGCCGTGAGTGCTGCAAGCAGTCCAACAAATTCGAGAGGGTGTGAGGGGCGACGAAAAGCGAGACAAATCCCGCCTCTGGGAGGGGACGCATGGCGGTCGGCCGTATACAACTAGGAATGACCGATGGGCACAGTTAGAGGTAAAAAAAGGAGACTGCACAGATATACTTTATTTTCTAGAAACGATTAAAAATCTTGGCAATTTAGGACTAGACCAGGGAGCCGAGTGGGAACACAAGGCACTCTACTATAACAAAACCGCGAGCGCTCCTACAATGGCCATCGACACAGGTTAGCACAGGTGATCAGCAAGGGTAGGAATATCCTAGAGAAGGTACGGCAGCATACTCCTACGAGTATAGTCTACTTGGTGACACATCAGAGGTGCAAGGGTTGGAGCACTTGCCGCGAGTTGTACAACTCGAGCGGCCGTGCCTTATGGGACAAAAGCCTCCCCCCGCAATAGATAGATCTTGTTTTTGGAAAACATTGCCCTTAACAGCGTCTTAAGATTGGGTATTCGGGAGAACCGTGGGGTGAGGTTTATTTTGGTAACGATAGAGGAGAAGTATAAGCTAAACAGGTAGCGCAACGATCTAGGAGATTTTACAGGGTGATTGGGTGCCCCCGGCTTGCGGGAGGGCCAAACCCACAAAATCCAAGTTGCGCCCTTCAACAGTTGTTATTACAAGCTTACATAACTTGTTTAAAGGAAAGTAGAAGTATGATAGCATGGATTGTATGATAGACAGAGTCAAATGCCAAGACCTTTTGTATGAGTTAGTGCAAATCTAAATTTCATTCTTTCTATCGTACGTGGCCGTAGCCCGTTCGGGCGGTGTCTCCTCTATATAGGAATAAACTTGATAATCTACGGTCGCCGTTGCCGACATTCCCCTAACGACTCAGGTAAAGGTATTCTACCGCGTCCTGGGACACTCCTCCCAGGCCTGGGCACCCATAAAGAAATCCACCTTGCGGCTACCTGCCATAAAACAGAACTGCCCTCAGCGGTCTGGGAACCCTAAGCCAGAAAAGAAACCCTCCCAGCTACCGGCCAGCCAGCCTAGCACCGCCCTAAAGGGATAACCCTCCTCCCCTGATGCCGAGCAACACTTAGGGTCTGGAAAAAAAGGTTCCTTTTCGTTTTCCCATACAAACGACCTTTTCCTGCCTTTTCGAAAAGGTAGGGAGAAAAGGAGTGTTTGGCAAATGAGGTAGCAACCTTTTCTTTCCTTTTCAAAGGGTGGGTGGCAACGAGATGGTTGCTATGTAACCATCTTGTGTTTACAATGTTAAAGAGAAAATATTTTGTGTAGAATAATTATGAAAATTAAATTAATTTATATCTTAAACCACATATTCTCAATTCATATTTCAATCTTCTCAATGGCGAGCAATAATGATTCCATTGCAATCCATACAGCAATTATCCAACGTCGAATTTAGTGTGCAGTCAGTGCTGCAATGTATGTTCATTTTTTCCTCCCCCACCAGCCGGTTCATACTTCAACCCGTAGTGGAGTACGATACACTGCAGAAATTCTGTGTGGCCATCCTCGTCGTGTAATCGAAGTTATCTGGATGCCTATTACAACTCTCCTTGACCTACGCGACTGGAGGCTTGATCGAAAGCTTTTAGAATCAACCAGTTATGTATCAATTGAAGAACAATTGATTATGTTCTTATGAATCATTGGCCATGGAGCAACAAATAGAGAGGCTCAAGAACAGTTTCAACATAGTGGGGAAACTATTTCCCGGTAAGTAATTGATATTAATATTTCCATAATGATTAAAATTTACTCAATCAATTTGATTTAGGCACTTTCATCGGGTGTTAAAGGCACTACCTCCCCTGTATGAAACCTTTGTTCGACCACCTCCCAATGATATTCCTGCTCGCATCCATAACGATTTGGGGAAAATGTCCACCTTCAGCGATGTGCGCGGAGCAATTGATGGTACACGTATCTTGGCCCATGTTCCAGGACCTCAACAAGTCCCTTATCGAAACTGTAAAGGAACCATCTCACAAAATGTGCTAGCTGGTTGCAGCTTGGACATGTATTTCCTTTATGTTTGCCCAGGGTGGGAAGGAGCAGCAAATAATGCGCGTGTCTTGGAAAATGCGGAGCTTAATGGTTTTCCAAGACAGGAGAATGGGATTTGTCTTGCTGATGCTGGATATGGCCTTCGCAAAGGGTTTCTCACACCATATCGAACAGTGAGATATCACCTGCGATAGCAGTCATTATCTCGCCTTCGTCTACAAACTAAAGAAGAGTTATTTAACTTGCGACATGCACAATTAGGTAATATAATTGAGCGGATATTCAGAGTTTTACGTTGTCGCTTTCATATTCTCAATACTACTCCTGAGTATGATCTTGATACACAATCACAGTTGGTTTTGGTAGCTTGTGCATTACACAAATTCATTCGCCATCGTGCTAATGGAGAGGATGATGAATTCTATATGGAAGGAGATTCCTATTTCAATAGGAATCATAATAATGTTAATGGACATCTGGATCTCAATTCAGAGGTGGACAATATGAGGGAGGATGAAAGAGAAAGGGATATGGAAGACATGGTAATTGAAAGGGATAGAAGAGCTAAAATAATGTGAAGGGACTATGTACAGTATCAAAACAGACAAGGATAAAGTGGGCTGTTCTGTCTCTCTTATGTTATATAGCTTGCAATTGAGATCTTAACCACATTTCCTCATTCTCTCCCCCATCCAAGGCTACAATGACCTCTGCCTTAACTATGTTTTCAAACAGACGATATCCACTAGTTATATTCTCTGTAGACCAGCCCACTTTACCTTTATAGTTTTGACGAAGTTTAGTAATGGCATTCTGAATAACTGATGTGCTGGTTGGAAGAACAATAGGTGTTTCCATCATCTTCTCAACTGCATTCATTAATCGGGTTGCTGGAGTGTCTAACCGCTGACGTACTCGTCCTAGTGGTATAAGTTGTGACTCATCTTCCTCTCGAGTCCGCTTATGTTGTGAAGAGCGAGAAGACGGAGTTGTATGCTCCGTATTGGATGGGGTAGTATCGGCTGAAGAGGAATTAATGTAGTTGGAATATGAGGAACTTAGCTGAGGATAGATGGCATAACGTCCTCTAGCCTGAACGCCTTCGAAGATTTCACCCAACTCATCAAGGTTTGCAAGTGGTCTATCACGGAACTCTCGAATTGCTGGTTGCTGTTGGATTTCCATTTCCCAAACTTCGTCAGGAGCCATGATAGTACTCGTCAAGGGATCAAAGCCAAATCCACTCATGTTCTTTAACCTTGTCCATAGCTTCCACTTTCTCTTAAGTACTTCAAGCTTTGCTTGACACTTATCTCCGGTCAATTGTACATCACCACCAGCAATCAACTGGACAGTATCAGCAACAGCATTCCATACTTCCATCTTGAATCCATTGTCTGATCTTTTCCCAGCTCTGATAGCAGCCACCAACTCACGAACCAGAACGGTAGTCATCTCAGCAGACCAGTCGACTGCCCGTGCCCGTGGCTTCCGGGCCTAGACCTTTTTTGATGGAAAGGATGAAGGTATATTATCTTCATCATTAATCAAGGTTGGATTGTTTTAACTTCTAGTTGGAGTAGATGGGAGAGTCAGAGGAGGCGTAGAGTCAGTATTTTCGGAGATAATTTCCGCATGGTGAGAATCTTGGTAGCGTGCTGACCTCAAGTGTTACTCATTATCTGAAACACTACTTGAGGTTTGACTCATGATTGTATTGACAGATCCGGTAAAATATTCAATCAATTTAGTAAGAATAAAGTACGAAATCATGATAAGGGTATTAAATACCGGGAGGGATTATTTGTCACGATTGCCTAGAAGAGCGCTAGGCAGGAAGGACAGAAAAGCAGAGTAAGCCTTGCGAGGCTTACGAGGATTTCGCACACACGACTACTTTAGAGTCATGTGGGTTTTGCGCATGACGCACACTTGTGAGTCATGAGGTTATTATGAGTTGATTTCGCAAACATGACTACTTTAGAGTCATGTGGGTTTCGCGCATGACACACACTTGTGAGTCATGAGGTAATTATTAGTGCAGATGACCTTCGCACTTAGAAGGTCATATGATGTATGAGTTTCACATGGCTGCGCACTTGCACAGCCATAAGGTTTAGGGTTGCGGGAAGAGGCCTATAAAAGGACCCATAGGGGGACAGGTAGATAGCTCTTCATGCAACCATCTTTGTTATTTCCTATCTATAACTTTATCAAATCAAACCTTCATTCCGCTCCCGCCCTAGCAACCTCTAGTTGAAGTTGACTGTCGGATTCTTCTATCAAGTGCTCGAAGAAAACTATTGGACTTGGAGTAGTCGCAATAGTAGTGAGCAAGGTCTTGATAGACTGAATCATATATCGTTGCCGGTTGCGCGATATAGATAGTCGAACCTTAACATTTGGTTGCGTCTCTTTGCAACCCCCAACATTATCACCACGGAGACCGACACCCTTGAACTCCCTGGCTTGGAAGAAGCGCTAATAGAAGCGCAATCGCAGACACGAACTGCAAGCCCTGTCACGCCGGAAGCCCAATCCCCCACTGAAACCCTATCACCCACGACCCCAAGAACGAGAAGAATGTCCACAAATCTGGAAGGAGAGACCGCCAACACACGGGTGTTGGAAGAACAGATTAGGGAACTGAGAGCTATCATCGAAGGAAGGAGGGTGTGAGAACCCAAGATCAAGAGTCCAGAAACGTTCGATGGAACAAGAAAGGACTTGAGAAGGTTCTTGGCTGCACTAAAGATATACTTCCAATCGGTGGGATGGCAAACGGCACACAACGAAGAAAAAACCCTGTATGCAGTCTCCCTGTTAAGGGGAGGAGCAGCCACATGGGTCACACCATATATCGAGACACCAGAAACAGCACCATGGACGACTTGGGACCAGTTTGTCGAAACACTACGAGAACAGTTCGTGGACTTTGCAAGAAAGCAAAGTGCCAGAAACCAACTCTAAGGAATGCGACAAGGAACCAAAACGATCAACGATATGTGGCACGAATTCCGCATAATATCCACGGATGCGGAGTACGATGATGCAACCCTGCAAACAATCCTGTTGAAAACAATGAACGGACCGTTACAACAGGCATGGGCAACGGCTAATCAAGAGTTGGCCACCACCGAAGCACTGGCCAAATGGGCTATCGGACAAGAGCACCGGCTCAATCAGCTCAGACAGATCCAGAAAGGTGGGACGACACAAAGGGTGTCCGATACACCAAGGAATAACGACGGAACCTTCAGAATAACCAACGCTATCCCAAGAGGATACCCCATGGATTTAGATGCCATAGGACGCAAGGGAAGATTCCCAAAACTACCCACACAAGAGTACAGACGCAGAATCAGTATGCGGCTATGCCTAGTGTGCGGAGAGGAGGGCCATATAGCCAAAAAATGCAGGAATCCTAGGTCAAGGGGACCAAAACAGAAGATAAGAACGATATCGACAGAAGACCAGAAAGAGGGATGGGAGACTTTAAAAGAAGAAGGTCCCCAGTAAAAGGTGGTCTGAGGAACGACAAGAAACCAAAACCCATCAGGATATCAAACTTATATGCGGCACTCAACAACACGGAACTATTGGACAATGAGGCGGTCCACATTATGCTTAAACTCAATTTGCATAATGGGGAAAAATGGACGACAACGAACGCAATGGTCGACTCAGGAGCAACGGACGACTTCATCCACAGAGGATTCTGCATGAAAACACGCTTACCCCTGACCAAGATCAAAACACCAAGAGAAATTTTGATGGTAGACGGAACACCAAGTTCCGCAGGACCGGTCACACATGTGGCCAAAGTCCCTATGAAGATAGGGGACCATCAAGAAGTGATAACTTTCCTAGTGGCAGGACTAGATAAGCACGAGGCTATACTAGGAATGCCCTGGCTCAAATATCGCAACCCAAAGATCGACTGGCAAGGCGAAAAGATAACCTTCGACAGTGAACAATGCAGCAACTCATGTCTGCAGAGTTCACCAGTGGTTAACGCCATACCAGAAGAGCAAGCGATTCGGGAAAACCTTAGGACCAAGGTTTTCAGCACCAGATCAGAAGAAAAGAAAGCAAAGGATATTCGTATCATATTGCTACAGCAGGAAGCCCGCAAGCCGACAAGAGGATCGAAGAGGGCTGCTGGACACGATATGTTTAGCATCGAAGACATGACCGTCCCGGCCAGGGGACAGGCCATGATAAGAACCGGAATAGCAATAGAACTCCCAGACAACACCTATGCTCGCATTGCACCGCTCAGTGGACTCGCATTCCATCATGGAATCACCACCGGAGCGGGGGTAATCGACGCTGATTATAGAGGTGAAATCAAAGTCCTATTGGTCAACCGGAAGGATACAGACTACGAGGTCTGTAAAGGAGAACCCATAGCCCAGATGATCATTGAAGTGATCAGGACGGGAGAACTTTCTGTTTCCAGAGAGCTGGAAGAGACAGAAAGGGCGGACTCAGGACTGGGAAGCACCGGGCAATTTCAGAAAGAAACAGTACCATTGAAGGACAATGGGATAAGAACAGTACCATTGAAGGTCAATGGGAAAAGAACAGTACCATTGAAGGTCAATGGGAAAAGAACAGTACCCTTGAAGAACAAGGGGAAAGAAGGCGACCTGGCGATATACATG
>QFET01005252.1:0-29467 GCA_003316355.1 Tuber calosporum | reverse complement strand
GGGGCGGGGTGGGTCTGCCGTCACAGACTATCGCGTGGCCGTAACAAAACGCCAAGGCCTTAAGGCGGCAGTCAACTAAAGAGGGGTAAGAAAGGCTTTCTCTCTCTGATTCTCTCTCTCCATAAAGGCTTACTCATCACCTCGCATGCTCGATAGCTCTCTCTCTCTAACTAGACTAACCGATAGGAAAGGACAGGAGTATAAATAAAAGACAAAGAACAGCTATCCTTCCTCCCCTCCCTTTCCCATTGCCACCTAGCGGTATTGCTCACACCAATCCCTCATCTCCCATCTCCACTGTGCGCTCCTCCAGCTAACAAAAGAATGGCCTAACAATAGTCACTGCAAGGACTCTCCAATATCCTTCCGGGCTCCCCGGCGACCTCCCTCCTTATCCTTTTGGCTGCCCCACCCATCTTGCCACTCATGCTAATAAAGTAAAATCATAAACATAGACTCCCAATGGCATATAACCCCTGGGCCCCCGGCGTTCATATCCCTCTCTGCCAGAGGTGCTTCTCTAAAGCACACAAGGAGGGCGTCCGCCACAACAAAGTGGTTGGCGGGAGGGGAACGAAATGACGGAAACGAACAACCGACGGGTGCCGGGAATGTACGTCGAATAGGCGTGGAAGCAAATGAACGAATTGACGAATTGGCGGATGTGCGGAGGCGTAAACGGACGGATAGGGGTGCTGGCGAATGGATATGCCAGCATAGAACGAACAGGCAAAGGATTCAATAGAGGAACGAACGAACTGGTGAACGGATGGAAAACGAAACAGCAAACGAACAAAGGGACGGACAGATTGAGGAACGGGCGAACTGATAGTTGTGTGAAAGATATGCCGAGCATGCTCGGAACATGTCGCGTATGTTGTAAATATGTGAGACAGGCTCTGAGCATGTTGGGTGGTGGTCGGAGGTTGTGGGCACGGCGAGCAGCAATTTCAACAACATCCGCATTGATCCATACCCTAGAGGCAATCTATTACGACCACTGAGACGTGATATAATCTATCATACAAATAGGCCTGGTTCTAACCTCTCAGCAAGCATTCAGAATCAGAGCCCTCGTCCCTGAGATCAGGGAGAGAGTCACCATTCACTGGACTGTGGCTCCGCTTGCGCCTTCGCCTTCCGCCAACACCTTCCCCTGTCTGGCCTGGCACTCCGGAGCTCCCAAAGGCATATCGCAATAGGGACCCATGCATAGTTGAAACCAGGCACAGTCGAGAGCCGGTCCAGAGCCTAGTAAAGTCAATTAACCTGCGACCACATATACCGGCAATTGAGCCCGCTGGAAGGTGAATGTACCGCTCCAGTTCAAACACACAAAGCCCTGTCCCTGCTAACTCTCACAGTGGTGCACCCAACGTCCAGCTAAGATTCCCTTTACCAGGGTGTGGTTCGGTAACGACGTTGACAAGGCAGGCCTGTAGGGAAAAGCACTCTTAATTATAGTGGGTCTTGAGATTCCAGAAGTGATCAGGTAATAGTTCAATAGCTGACTGCATTGTGCCACGCTGTGACCCGTCAATAGCCCCGAAATACATTAGTATACTTAGTCAAGACTGGTCCTAGGTTCTCATGGCCCTGGTATACCTAAATGCCCCAATGGAACACACACCGGGAGTTCGCAAAGGCATAGGCTATGCCACTCAAGGTGAACTCAGCCCCAGCTGCATCCAGCCACGGGTAGATCTCCGGTATTCCTTTGGGACGAGACAGGGCTTTAAGGTCATAAAGTATTCCCCACCGGGCCGTATCTGGTACCTTCAGAGACGGGGTGTCCCATATGCAGCCAGCACCCGGGACCCTTCCACTGCACCAGCCTACGGTAGTGACGTGCATCCACCGTCACTTAGCCCTTATATGGGCATTATTGTTAGGCAGAGCCTTTTTGGTAAAGTAGTAAAAAAGTCTTAGGCCTGGGTCTTTGTCATAGACTGAGATTTGTCTATGAAGGTTCTTAAGAGCTCTTTTCGTTTATGGCTACTATGAGCAATTGCGTAAAGGAGAGTAAGCTATAAGGTCAATCAAAGCGCATGGTACTGGTATATTAGGTCTCTCAGTCCCGGCTCTGGCACATGAGGAAAGGGTCCTGCTGTTCGCGGGTATGCTACTGTATGTGATTCCCCAGTCTTGCCGCATCGTCCCACACATACGATATGGCGAACGAACCGCTATAAGCAAATAAACACAGGCAATTAACAAGCAAGCCAACCGACTTTGTACCAGCTACAGCATAACATGAGAGTGTGGTAAAGGAAGCGTAGAGCGCGTGAGCAATGGTAATCGCAGACAATGCACAGCGGACATCACAGTAGTGGTGATGGGTTGGCCAATAGTCTATTACAAAGAACAAAGGTTGGACGTTGCTGGAATGTTGCACGTTTTACTGGATGTCCTTCATGTGCGAATGTATACGGTGTACACAATGACATATAGTCAAAGGTAAGCTAGATTGGTGAGCGGTATTGCTCCCGTATTCTAAGCACATGCAGCCTTTATCGATTTCGTACTATATTCCTATTACCCATATGGGCTTTGCCCCGTGGCTGGGTGCTGATCCCATAACACCTTTCATGTATAGGGCCAGGCTATCCCTTTATTATTCCTCTAGAGCTCGGAGGGTCATGAGCAGTACCTTTGATATCATCGGGGTACTGGACTAGCACCTGACTGGCTACAAGAGCTATAGGGAAAGACTGATACTATCTTCAATCGGGCCATACATGCAGGAAGGAGAGCCAAACAGCTCCCACACCATCTAGCAATTACCAAGGCCGATAGGAATGCTATACATATATTTATAGGCTGGCATCGTAATCATGAATACCTCTGAACTGGCTGGCTACATATTATTGATATGTTTGGTATATTGCGATATTGAAAGCCAGACTTGGAATTACCAGTGTATATATGACCGCGTAAATACATAGCAACATCCTACTACCAGAACTGCCGTAACAACAATGCTCCTTGTTCCAGCAGGGGTGAGGGTGTGAAGGTGTCTATGATGGTATCCAAAAGACTGTTGCTATTAGTTATAAACCTACAATCAGCCCCATTTAGCAAGAGAGGCCTCAATACTCCTGTACATGGTGTGGGGGAAGATACACAAGTGGTTGGCTCAACATGGAGATGTGTACTACTCGTGACTCCGATCGCTGGCTGTTGTGGGCGCAGGTCTGATGCTATTGTGCTATTTGTGGTGCATTTATTGTCTAGGGCTGGGAGATGTGCGTTACAGTAAGGTGGCTTCTGGAGTTCGGGTGGCACTACACACTGTATGAATACATGTTTGTCGCATCAGCGGTGGAGGTCCCCTCCAATCCTACCGTTTGCACTGCTCCACATGGTACTATCGCCCACCAAGACAAGGCTAATAATGGCCATTTTGGCTAGTGCCCAAAAGAGGTATTTAATACTCCCTTTGTACTTGTATATACCGGTATGCCTGATATCCGTGCCCACAGCCAATCAGGAGCTCGATGCAGGTCCTGGGTCACTATATTGAGAGCATCGATGATTATGAGTGGGTGGGCGAGATCCTGGGTGAAATATTCGAAATGGTTGGGACGGCTGATTGGTGACCGAATGAGGATGGCAACTAAAATGTCCATTTTACACAGAGGTGTGATGTAAACAGGTTCTATTCATACGGATGCACAAAGGAGGTTTAGTCAAGTCTCGACCCTCTTGCAAGCCCCAGATACATGGATGCATTCTAAATGCTAACAATAGGGATTCATTAGGATCACCTCTAAACTACAGGTCTAGTCACCCACCCCCTCGAGTGCTAATTACTAGTATATTTTTGGAAAAGGAGATTGAATCTAAGAAACTGGCAATACTTAGTGAATAACGTGTTAGCTTAACCTTGTTTGCAACCATTCAAAGTTAGCAGAACGTGAGGGTGGTTGATGTAGCCAGCTCTGCAGCAAATGGGGGTAACCCCCCTGCGGCCCGGATAGTATGAGGTGGTTCCAGACGGTCGTCTGTCAGTAGATGCCAGGGACAATAGTAATCACAACGTGCCTCTTTTGGTCATGGATGATGATTATTGGACACAGCCTAGGGCTATTAGCAGTAATATTACTACGATCACCATTTCAGCTTTGTGTAGGATTCTGCAAGTATAGACCTATGCCCGTAGAGGATATCTCTGTTTGACTATTTTCGTTGAATAGAGTCATATATTAGTACTCGTGAGGTTAGCTACCGCGATTCTCATCGCGTTGAAGTGAGGATTATTGAGAGTACAAGATATTTACCCAATAACTTAGACGTGGTACTCCTGTAACGTGAGTATCTACGTACCGTGCTTATACTCATGTTAATGCATCTCGTTTGGATATATCCTGTCGGTTATGTCCATCAGAGTATGATTAAATAGTAGGATAAGTACAAATGGCCCATCATATGAGAACACGACTATGGCTTGTAATCCCCTATCATGCAACGTTGGCCTGGCGTTGTCGCCATCGATGGCTTGGGATATAGGTCCTAATCTCGAAACCGTAGTAAGGATGGAGAAATGACCAACAGCGGCTGCGAAGGTAAGACTGAAACCCAATGTCGCCTTGTTATTAGTTCTGGTTGGACAGTAGATGGTCTCGCCATGAGAGGCATTAGGTCTGTGACCGGTTGGATAGCCAACATCACAGGCCCAACTGTACATATGCCCCTTGGCCGATATTGCGATATTGTGACTGGTCCCACAAACAACAGTCTCTAAGGACGTACCAGGAATCGAGTGCGGCACCGGTAGGTAACTCCAAAGAAGGGTAACTAGAGGTGGGACAATAGCTTGATCCGGAGGTGGCACCTGGCTCCCAGGAACGGTAACTAGAGGTGGGACAATAGCTTCAGCCGGAGGAGGCCTCTGGCTCCCAGGAATGGTAACTAGAGGTGGTGTTAAGGGTAGCCGATTCTAAGGGCAAGCGAATCGGACCAGGCTTAAATCTTTCTTCGTAAACGGAGATTGTCTAGGAAGGCTTGTAGATAAAGATTTTTGAGTAAAACTTATGATATTGATAAGATCTCTTCTCCGTTGCTTGATGCTCTGTCTAATACCGGGGACTGCCAAGGTATTTATACTCAGCGACCGTGATCCCACGGCTTTACAGCTTCTAAGACCTATCTACTATGTTTCCCTAGTGCGAAACCTGTTTGACCCTGAGAACTTAGTCTCACACTTTAGGTCTTCGGTCACCTGGCCCATTTATCGGAGTGATAGCGTCCTATCCTCCAATGGGAGTCTGCTGATCTGTAGACCTTTATCCATATATGAGGTGATCAATACTCATGTCGCCCGGCATCGGCGACCTCAGTCTTCCGATAGGCTCATGGGATAATATCGCTCATAACTCTTTAACCGACTGACCCATTTCTTCCGTTCAACCTGTCATTTCAAGACTGAGTCCTCTTCTTGGAAGTCAGGCAATAATCCCGCGGTTGGTGCGTTGTTAACGTCTTGCAGGAAGGTTTGCATATGCAAACTCGATTGGTAGAAATTAACTCATTCAACCAGATACCCTGCTGGACTGTCGAGTTGAACACGTAACCTTATACCCTTAGACCATGACAGCGGCGACATATCCAGGGTTACAAGATGTGTTTCAATTTCTCATTTTTCTTAGTAAACGAGCAACTGCACAAGGTGCCAGATTCGACTCCCTGGGTGAACACCAGGGCCGCAGGGGGTGTAATTGCCTGTAGAGGTTCAGATACATGCAGTCGCATCTGAAAAGTCATGTAATCCTCTTGGGAGTCGTTTGTGCCTAACACGAGCTTCCTCCTCTGTGCGGCTTCTCCCAAATCGCTTTTCAAAGGATACCCTCTCTTTAGGTACCCTATCAATATAACAAAAAATAAAAAATAAAAATAAAAATTTTTAAACATAAAACCCAAACTTAAACAATTCCTAAAAATATCAGTCCCTTCTTTAACTCGACTTGGTAGTGTGAAAAACCTAACGCGTTTGCTTGGCCACGCTAGGAAAACCTTTTCCTTGTCTTACAACATCTGCCCTCTTTGCCATATCCGGATTCTCCCTATGAAATGCCTCCTCCAATTCCTGTGCATTCTCTAAGTAATCTGGTAGTTCCCTACTATTTTCATCTTAGGCACAGCCAGTCTACTACCAGAAGTACCAAAACTCACGGATCGGTCGGTTCCGTCGTACCACGCGCTGGGAAAATGAGATTATTTCCCTCTTGACGATTCTCACGATTTCCCACTCGAAATCTGATTCAATTCTTCTGGCTCGCGGGGAGCTTGAACCCTTGCTGGTCGATTAGATGTTCGATAGGGTTCCAACAATGATACATGAAATATCAGATGGATCTTCCATCATGGTGATATTTCTAGTTTGTAGGCAAGTTCACCTCTTTATTCCTATACCTTAAGCGAGCCATACATCTTTGGGCTAAGCTTCTAAGAGGGTCGTTTGGTGCGTATGTTTTTTGCATTTAATATGACCAGGTCCCCGACCTTGATGTCTGGTTGCTGCTTACCCTTGCAGTTGTAATATTTGCTTATATTTTCCTGTGTTTGTTCCAATGCTTCTCTGGCCTGTAGGAGTATTGTTTGCATCCAGTATGTGTATAGCTGGGTGCCTGGATTTTGGGCTTCACATTCCTTCATCCATTCTGTTTGTGGATGGAATCCATAGTTTGTGTAGAAGGGTGACATGCCATACGCGTTCGTTACTGAATTGTTGTCGGCATGCTCGGCTAGTGGTAACAGCTGGTACCACTCCGTTTGGTCATAATTGACAAAGTTTCTTAGGTATCCTTCCGGCACTTGGTTGGTCCTCTCCGTTTGTCCATCAGTTTGCGGGTGGTACACAGTTGACATCTTTTGTTTTATCCCCTGAGTTTTGCATAGGGATTCCCAGAATTCTCCCCAAAACTTTGCATCCATGTCGGATATAATTTCCGCTGGAAGTCCCTGTAGCTTCCACACTCCCCTCAAAAATGCTTGTGCAACCTCCTTTGCAGTTGCATTACCTTCCAGACCTATGAAATGTGCCATCTTTGTAAACCTATCCACGAGTACCATAATTTGTGTTCTTCCTTATGATTCTGGTAGTTGTGTGATGAAGTCGGTTGATATGGATGACCAGGCTGCCAACGGTACCTCTAGAGGCTGCAGTAGACCAAATCGCGCATATCGTGGACATTTATTATGTTGACATTCATCGCATGACCGTACGTAGTCATTTATCCACGCTGTCAGCCCTTTCCTATAAAAGTCTCTGGTCGGAATATTCTGAGTCTTCTCCTGTCCAAAGTTCCAGGTATCTTAGACTCGTGGAAACCTTTGGCTATAGTTGTCTTCAGCTGTTCGTTATCTGTAATGTAAAAGCCTTTCTTATAGAATATCAGTCCTTTAGTTACTACCCTGTGACACGGTAGTGGAGGGCATTCCTTTGTTAACATTTCCAATTCTTGCTTGCGTTCCTGCCAGTCTTGATCGTTCTGGTTTGCCTGTTAGATGGTTTTTAATAATGTCTGCTTATATTTCCTAATATCAACCTTGGACATTATAGCATTAGGCATTATGAGTATCCCTTTATCTAGTCTTACTTGACGGTCTGTTTCATCAAGAAACTCATTTTCGGCCAGGTCCGCTTGCAAGTATGCAACCACTCCCTGGGTCTTTGTTGCAGCTGATCGTCTGTGTTATACATCCGTGCTTCCAAACTTGCCTTTGCCCCTTGCAGTTTCTTGTAGTCGGTCAACTTCTCTCGCTTCCGCCATGTATATGTTCTCAATGATCCTTTGTGCCACTCGGTCCCCTTGCGAACCTGGCAATCTTGGTTTCCATGGTTCATTATGATCACCTTGACCTCTTCGGTGTAATTAGCATCAATTACTCCTCCGCCAATGCTGATCCCAAATATGGTGGCCATTCCACTGCATGGTGCCAACCGTGCGTATGTTCCTTTTGGTAATCCGACGGAAATTCCCGTTTCCACCAACTTTTGTCCCTTGTCCGGAAAATAAAGTCCTCTAGTGCGTACAGCTCGTGTCCGGCTGCTAGTCGAGACCCTTTTATAGGCATTCGTGCCTTTGGAGTTAGCAATTTTATTCGCAAGGAATCAGTAGACACTGTGCCATTTATTCTTTCCTCTCTCTCTGGCTGATTTAAGTGCACCAGTGTGATTTGGAAGAGAGAAGGCTTGAGTATTGACTGTTCGCTATGCGTAGCTCCCTCCTTTGTCAGTACTCTGGCCGTTGGCCTAGTGCATCTGGCTTTCCGCCTGGTTTATCCGGTCGGTAGACAATCTTGAAATTGTAGTTCCAAAGTTGCTGAGCCAATCGTATTTGCCGCGGATTTCATACCTTAGTGGTAAGGAAGTTCTATAGGTTCTGTTGATCAGTGTAGACAGTTATTGGTTTATCTGTTCCGACCAGATACTGTTTTCACTCTTTAAATGCTTTCAGAATCGCCAATAGTTCCTTTATATGGATCTCATAATTTCGCTAATCTGGGCTCAGCTTGCGTGAGTGGAAAGCGACCGGGTATAGCTTTTTATCTTTAAACCGAGAGAGGACGCATTCTAGCGCAAAATTGCTCGCATCTGTTTCCACAATTGTTTCTCTGTCAGGGTAGAAATGACAGAGTATAGGGGAAGGGATGAATCATTTCTTAAGTTCTTCAAATGCCGCATCTTGTTCTGGCCCCCTGATGAATTTTCTGGGGTCGCCCTTCAATGTTGCGGTTATTAGTTTGCTGATTTTAGAGATCTCCTTCATGAAACGTCGGTAAAAATTGGTAAAGCCATTGAATATTTGCACCTCCATGGCCGACCTTGGTGTCGTCCAATTTCTTATGATTTCGACCTTTCTTTAACTCATGGTGACTCATTCAATTGCCACAATATACCCTAAAAACTCCTCTGTATCGAAGTGAAAAAGTGACTTGGTCGTTGATAATTCTAAATCGTATTCTGCCAAGCGAGAGAGTAGCTTCTTGACCAAGTCGACGTGTACACTATCTGTTTTGGAGTAGATTATGATGTCGTCTAGGTAGACCACCACTCCATGATCTAAAAACTCTCGTAAAATTTTATTCATCATGGCCTGGAATGTGGCTAGCGTGTTTATCAGCTAGAAGGGCATTACTTTGTATTCTATGTGGCCGTATGGGGTCCGGAATGCAGTTTTACACTCATCTCCTTCCTTTATCCTTTGGAGGTGATAGCAATCTTTTAAGAGGAGCTTAGTGAATATTTGGGCCCCAGCTACCAGGTCGCGAAGCTCGCTCATAATGGGTAGCGTGTACTTGTTGGCCACAGTCAGCTTATTCAACTGTCGGTAGTCCAGACATAGCCTCATAGAAGAGTCAGGTTTAGGAATAAATAGAATTGGGGCCCCTGCTGGAGATTTGCTTTCCACGATTTTCCCTTGATCCTGCATTTTCTGCAGGTATTTACTAAGCAAATCCCACGGGTGGGCTGACATAGGATATATCGGGCTCCATGGCGGTATTGCGCCGGGTATCAAGTCAATGGCGTGGTCAAACGTTCTTCTTCTGGCTAGTTTCTCTGCCGTTTCTGGTGCAAAAACCCTCTTGAATTCACGGTATTCCTGTGGTATTTGCAGGATCTTTTTTGACTCGAGAGTGGTGCTATTTTGATTCTTCCAACATATCTTGCTTCTGGGTTGTATGCCACAGTCTCGTCCTATTCAAATGTCAAGTCTATGCCTTCATCATTAACATGACATTGGCATTTCTCGTCTTTAAATGTCCATTTTTGCGCATCCTCGATGTGCCTTATGGGATGTTCTGTATGCCACAATCCAAATGGGATGATAAGGTCATATTTGCCAGCATTGTCAATTTCGTAAGAGATGTGAGATAGGTATGTGTTGTTCCCGATCTCTAAGAGAATAAGATGTGTCTAGTGTTTTCCCCCATTTGCTGCTGTGGTTCGTTCAAAGGTGTAAATGTCCTAGCTATTTGTGCATGTGTAATATGGTAGGCGATGTTTATTAACCAGTTCTTGGTTAATTAGGAATATCTTAGACCCTGAGTCTAATAGAATGCGAATCGGGATCCATTCGCCATTTGCTTCAATGGTTGCTTAGCCTTCTGGGCATATATAACAAGGCGGGGCATGGGCTGGAATTTTATTTCATTTATTAGGGCCGCTAGGGGCCTGTGCAGGTCTTTTGTATGACATTTTTGTTGTGGTGCTAATTTAGGGTATTTGTTACCATGACCGCACGGTTTCGGCTATTTAAGCCTCCTCAGACAAACTTAAATATCTGTCTTTGGAGTACTGGGCAGCCCACTACTAGCGGTCTTTTCCCCTTGCCAAAGGGTTCCCATACACCTGCCATTTGCCATTCTCAGCCCACGCATTTGTCTTCACTGGAGCCGTATTCGAATTGTTTTGACAATATCAGCGTAGTTGGGCTCCGGGGATTCTTCACGCATCGCCTTGTTTACCTCATGAGTCTATCGTACCTATCCTGTCTACAAAGCAGGAGTCCAAGTTCGGGCCGGATTTACCCCGCTCCATTTAGCGTGTGGACTAGGTAGCCGTAGTTACTCATTCTCTTCCACTTCATTTTTCTTGATGTCCGGGATCCTGTTCCGTTTCTCCAACTATTCCGTTGTCCAGCTAACCTGTAATATATTTCGTTCCAGGAAGGCTACTCACAATCCAGGCTAGACTGATTTCTCCTTGTCATTCTTAAGAGGTCCCTAGTCAGCGCTGGTCTGTCCACTGTTCCTTGGATCTCTTGTAAGGATTTAGGGCTTTAAAAGGATGTGGGTTTAGTTGACCGTCTTCCGAACTGAAGTCCGATATACACCAAATGTCGCGCTGCGCTTTCTTCTTTTTGAGTTTCAGGTTCCAGGGGTTAGTCCCAGACTACCACGAGCCACAGTCCAAGTTAATCGCTTCTTGTTTGCCTGTCATTCTTAGGTCTGCGATTCTCCCGTAGGTCTGGATTGCTTTTCGTAACTCTCGCTTTGGTTTTGAGTTTCCCACAGAGAAGTGCGGAATACCTGCTAATAGGATTTTGCTGAGGTCGTGTCACCTTGTTGATTACGGTTTCTGTAAGTGGTCCATAACCGAGTACCAGGTCGCCATCGATGTCGGTTACGGAAAACCTTTTTTAGGTTTCATCCATGTCGTCCAGTTCCAAAACCTGGGCTGGTTGACTTGGTTCACCCTAGTCGTAGGTTCTGGTTGCCCCTTGGTTATATGGGGTCGTCGATACTGGGTTTGATATTTCCCCTCTATTGTCCTATAATCGATACAAGGGCCTGTTTCCTGCAGAACTTCCAAGTATGGTTGGCCAACGCGCAACGGGTGCATTGGTTGGCTTTCATTTGTTCTTCATTTTTGTCCTTAGGGATTCCTTTATGAGGTTCAACCTAGTTTATATGTTCAACCTTTCCTTCAGCGGAGGCTTTTTTCCCTTTTTCCGCTTGTTTTTTCAATTTGTAGGCAGCTTTTTCAGCTGCCGTATAGCTTTTTCGTTTCTTATTTTCAGCAGTGGTCTGGCTAGATTTTGATTCCTCCTTCTTCTTTCTTTTCTGGAAGTAACTTTTTCCCTGGTCATTTATCTGGAAAAGCCCTTGTGGTTCCCTGAACGATTCTTCCGCTTTAGTACCCCTGCGGACTGCTTTTATCCATTCGCTATCCATATCATGATTTTAATGTGATAACGTACGCATGGCCTCGATAGGAAGTGGCCGCTAAATTATGGTTCTCCCAGAGATGCCGGATACTTCTGCCTCAATGTTGTTGTTTTCCATGGTAAGGAAATACTTCTCTATGTCCCCTGTATACCTAACCTTCTTCATCAGGGCTAAGGCTATTTGTGCCTTGTGCAGTACAGAGAATCGTTTTGTAAATTCGGCCCGGAAAGTGATCCAGATATCATAATGCTCATGTTCGTGTAATCCGAGTGCCCCAGTCATTTTCTTTGGATAGGTTATCGAGAAGGGGGCTACCACGGTTCCTTCCATTCTTCCTAACGCATACTTGATACTTTCTTCATCGTTTTCCCATTGCCATGGGTTTCTACCGAAGTAGTCCTCGCAATTTAGTAGCCATACTCTCACATCCTGAATATGCTTATTTTAGAATTTCAACGTTGGATCCGCTTGTCAGCGATTGGTTCTGGACTATACTTGCTCTAGCCGGTCGACCCTGCCGTCTGCATCAGATTCAAATTTACGGCCAGGCAATAGTCTTTGTAATGGCTTACCACCACGTTGTGTGGGGCCACCTCCGTCTTCAGACCCAGGGTTATCATCTCCCGGGATCGGTGCATTCGCCTGGGGGGCGGTGGTTGTTCCTTTCCGCCATCTCCGGTTCCATCCCCTCAATCCCAAACTTTTCCCTTATCTCTACGGGGAATGAACTGGAACTCTTGTCCGTCATCGGCCATGGTTCGTTTTTCTAAGCCCGGATTTTCCACTAGCTGTGGTGCCACTGTTGCCCACACGCTTGGTGGGTTCCTCGCAACCTGTAGTTGCACCAAAGTTTCATTCATCCGAGTCAAGATTCGATTTAGTTGCTAAGATTCGGCCTTCTGCCTTATCACATAGGCTTCTCTCCCCGACCATTCTTGTTCAAGGCGCTGGTGCAGTCCTTGTAATTCCTCATAGGTCTGCTCATGTTCTTTTTGTGCGGCGACTTGTCTTTGTAGGAGTTCTGCTTTTTGCCTTGCCAATGCCTGTTCTAGCTGGCGGTCTCGATCCAGCGACTCTTGTCCTGTTGTCCCAATGTTAGCATGAAGTTGGGTACCTACAGCTTCATGGTGTGTAGCACATTCTTTCTGCGCACGCAACTTTGCCTCCACCCATTTGGTGGTTGCATCTTGAAGTGCGGCGGTTTCACTTGCTAACATTTCAAGTCCTACATTGACTTTCTTCAATTCTTCGCCAATAATTTGTTCCCCACAGGTTATCCGTTGAGCATGGTGCTGGAGTTGATTTGCCTGATCCTGAGCTTGACCAGATAGCTCACGGTAGGCCAGATGTTGCACCTCTACTGATTCCTGGAGGGTACGGTTGAAGCAGCTAATTACCTGGCCTATGCCTACCGCTAATGTTTCCATAGCTGGCTTTCTGGCGTCGGGGGGACGGGGAGTGATCGATCGAGTTCCTGGGGCTGACTTTCTGACTCCACTTGGCTGTGACACGTGGTGGAGTGCCAAAGGTGACCTGGACCGTCCAGGTGCACGGTCGCTTCCAACAAGAGAAACTTCTTCTATGTCAGACATGGCCTGGTCCGTGTCGACAGTCAATTGTCGTGCCATCTTGTACTATTGGGACTCAGGATGTTTTCCTAATCTCCAAAGAGATGGGGTGAAGGAGGGGGAGGTAAAGCTAAAAGAACTGGAGGTTCCTTCTTCTTCAGTATCGTAGTCTTGGAAAGGTTTCCACTTGAAGGTGGGACCGTAGAAGTGTTCATAGATTTCTTGGGAATCTGATTCAGTAGGGATGAGCAAGGGGTCGGTGAACCAGGAGGGTTCTTGAGGTATATAGATTATAAACTCCGAGAGGGAGCTTTCAAGAATTTCTTCAAATGAGGAGATGTATTTTGAGGGACGTGGTTCGAGCAGAAGCTTGTCGAGGTTTGTCGAATCAGCTATGAGCTTGTGTGATTCCAGAGGTATGACTTGGAGATGTCATATGTCATGTAGTGAGCCTTGGTAACAAGGAGAAATATCCATATACTGTTAAGGGTAGCTGATTCTAAGGGCAAGCGAATCGGACAAGGCTTAAATCTTTCTTCGTAAACGGAGATTGTCTAGTAAGGCTCGTAGGTAAAGATTTTTGAGTAAAACTTATGATATTAATAAGATCTCTTGGTTGCTTGATGCTCTATCTAAGACCTGGGACTGCCAAGGTATTTATACTCTGCGACCTTGATCCCACGGCTTTACAACTTCTAAGACCTTTCTACTATGTTTCCCAAGTGCGAAACCTGTTTGACCCTGAGAACTTAGTCTTACACTTTTGATCTTCAGTCACCTGGCCCATTTATCAGAATGATAGCGTCCTATCCTCCAATGGGAGTCTGCTAATCTGTAGACCTTTATCCATAAATGAGGTGATCAATGCTCTGGTCGCCCTCTATCGGCGACCTCAGTCTTCTGATAGGTTTATAGGATAATATCGCGCATTACTCTTTAACCGACGGACCTATTTCTTCCGTTCGACATGCTATGTCAAGACAGAGTCTTCTTCATGGAACTCGGGCAATAATCCCATGGTCGGGGCGTTGTTATCGTCTTGCAGGAAGGTTTGCAGATGTAAACTCGATTGGTAGAAAATATCTCATTCAACCAGCAACTCTGCTGGACCGGGGAGTTGAACAGGTGACCTTGAGATGGACCACGTAACATTATACCCTTAGACCAGGGCGGCAGCAACGTATATGGGGTTACAAGATGTGTTCCCATTTCTCGTTTTACTTAGCAAACGAGCAACTGCACAAGGTGCCAGTGTCGACTCCCAGGGCGAACGCTGGGGCCACAGTGGGGGTAATTGTCTGTAGAGCTTCAGATTCATGCAGTCCCCTCTGACAAGTCATGTAATCCTCTTGGGAGTCGTTTGTGCCTAACACGGGGGACAATAGATTCAGCCGGAGGTAGACCCTGGCTCCCAGGAATGGCAACTAGAGTTGGGACAATAGCGTCAGCTGGAGGTAGCCCTGACTCAATCCCAGTCGCCCATCATCAACACCCCCCCAGGCTACGGCCTGACCGGTATCAGTCAATGCAATTTTGTGGTGCTCTCCAGAGGATATCTGTTTGATCCTATATCTTCAAAGAGACTTAACGCGGGTGGGATGATCTATCTGATGAGAGCCCTATGTAGATTCACGTGGGGGGATCCCACATTGGCCGTATTGATTAAGGCCCGAAGCCCAGACCTCTCCGGTGACGCTTATTGCGAAGGAGTCGTAAGAGCCAGCGGTGACAGCTTTGATGCCACCGTTAATGATTACCTGGCAAGGTTGAAGCTGGGTGAGATGTCTTCCTAGACAGCGTCTTCCAAGCTTCCCATACTGACCATTACCCTAGGTGTAGACATCTCCTCCTGTCGTAAGGTCGAGAACATAGTTTGTGCCGGCACTCACTTGAACTATATCCTGTAGTGTAGGTAGTAGCCGTGGAGTTGGCTATACCCAGAGCTCCTGGTTGAAAACAAGAACACCCTCTGCGCCCTAAATAGTCAATTGTCAGGTGTTAAGCACTAGAGAGAAGAGCTGGATGACTGTGAAGGGTAGTTGATTCTGAGGGCAAGCGAATCGAACTAGGCTTAAATCTTTCTTCGTAAACGGAGATTGTCTAGGAAGGCTCGTAGGTGAAGATTTTGAGTAAAACTGAAGATCTTGATAAGATCTCTTCTACCTTCCTTGATAATGGCTAAAGCTCAGGAGGTACTGCGATATTTATATCCCGCGTATGTGTGTTCGCGGACTACAACTTGGTTACATATAAACAGCTATTTTTCTTCCCCACCTTCGTCTCTTAATCCGAGAGCGAACCTGCTTTGACCCAGGGACTTTCTCTTCCCCCACACAGCAAATGGTATAATCAGAGCTCCCGACTTCTCTGAGGGTGTGGACCACCTTAGTCTGAGTTGTAAACCTTCTTTCTGCTGTTAAGATATGGCCACCCCATTTGAAACGTACCAATAACTTCTTAGAACTCCAAGAGGCCAGCTTGGTCGTTGGCCGAATATGCTTCGTGCCGTCTTATCCGGCTCTTCAGCTGGCTTTCAGGATGACTAGGGTTCACGATTGGGCCAATACCTTCTCGTCTTCACTGCCTCTCCTTATAAACCTGTTCCGATAGGTTCATTGACCTTATAGGCATTAGGGGGGCATCAGAGCACTCACGGTGTGTATCGCAGTAGCCAACTTTGGTTGTGCATTCATACCCATCTAGGACTACCTGGGCTCTCTTGACTTCATCTGGTTGTAACTCCGCGGATTCTTGACAGAATCGCTTCGTTCCACTTCCCAGAGGTAGCCAGAGAGGCCCTCCCATACACTCTGTGGGTAGCATCCGGTCGGACCGACGGCGACGACGTATACGGGGTATCAAGATGTGTTCCAATTTCTCGTTTCTCTTAGTAAACGAGCAACTGCACAAGGTGCCAGTGTCGACTCACAGGGCGAACTCCGGGGCCGCAGGGGGGGAATTGCCTGTGGAGGTTCAGATTCATGTAGTTCCTTCTGTAAAGTCAAGTGATCCTCTTGGGAGTCGTTTTGTGCCTAACACGAGCTCCCTCCTCAATGCGGTTTCTCCCGAATTGCTTTTCCAAGGTTACCCTCTCTTTAGGGACCCTAAAATTACAATAAAGAAAAACTAAAAAAAAACAACAATTTTTTAACAATAAAAACCCCTACTTAAACATTTTCCGAAATATATCAGTCCCTTCTTGAACACGACTGGGTAGCATGAAAAGCCCGCACGTTTGCTTGGCCACGCTAGGAAAACCTTTTCCAGGTCATTCAGCATCTACCCGCTTTGGCATGTCCGGATTCTCCCTATGAAACGTCTGCACCAATTCCTGTGCATGCTATCAGTGGTCTGGTGGTTCCCAAATATTTTCATCTTCGGAATAGCCAGTCCACTTCAAAAAGTACCGTAACTCACGCATCATTCGGTTCTGGCCTTCCACGCACCGGGTATAAGACATTATTTCACTCTTCAAGATTCTTTCGATTTCCCATTCGAAATCTGAATTAATTTTTCTGGCTCGCGGGGAGGTTGTGTCCTTGCTGGTCGATAGGATGTTCGATAGGGTTCCAATAATGATACATGAAATATTGCATGGATCTTCCATCTTGGTGATATTTCTAGTTTGTAGGCACGTTCACCTCTTTTTTCCAATAACTTAAACGGGCCATACAGCTTTGGGCTAAGCTTCTTCGAGGGTCGTTTGGTCCGTATGTGTTTTGCATTTAACATGACCAGCTCCCCGACCTTGAGTCTGGTTGCTGCTTAGCCTTGCGGTTATAATATTTGCTCATATTTTCCTGCGCTTGTTCCAACGCTTCTCTGGCCTGTTGGTGTATTGTTTGCATCCAGTGTTCATATAGCTGGGCGCCTGGATTTTGGGCTTCACATTCCTTCATCCATTCTGTTTGTAGGTGGAATCCATAGTTTGCGTAGAAGGATGACATGCCATGTGCGTTTGTTTCTGAATTGTTGTAGGCATGATCGGCTAGTTGTAACAGCTGGTACTAGTCCGTTTGGTCATAATTGACAAAGTTTCTGAGGTATCCTTCCAGCACTTGGTTGGTCCTCTCTGTTTGACCATCAGTTTGCAGGTGGTACACAGTTGACATCTTTAGTTTTATCCCCTGAGTTTTGCATAGGGATTTCCAGAATTCTCCCGAAAACTTTGCATCCATGTCAGATATAAAGTCCTCTAGTGCATACAGGTCGTGTTCGGCTGCTAGTCAAGACCCTTTTGTAGGCATTCGTACTTTTGGAGTTAGCAATTTTATTCGTAAGAGATTAGTGAACTCTGTTCACTTTATTCTTTCCTCTCTTTCTGGCTGATTTAAGAGCTCCAGTGTGATTTGGAAATGAGAAGGCTTGAGTATTGACTGTTCGCTGTGCGCAGCTCCCTCCTCTGGATGGTACTCCGGCCATCGCCTTAGTGCATCAGGCTTTCCGCCTCGTTTTCCCGGTCGGTAGACAATTCTGAAATTGTAGTTTGCTAGTTGCAGAGCCCATCGTATTTGCCTTAGATTCCATACCTTTGTTGTAAGGAAGTTCTGTAGATTCTGGTGATCAGTGTAGACAGTCACTGGTTTTTCTGTTCCAACCAGGTATTGTTTCCACTCTTTAAATGCCTCCAGAATCGCCAATAGTTCCTTATCATGGATCTCATATTTTCGCTCAGCTGGGCTTAGCTTCCATGAGTGGAAAGCCAACAGATGTAGCTTTTTGTCTTTAAACTGTGAGAGGATACAGCCTAGAGCAAAATCGCTCGCATCCGTTTCCATAATTGTTTCTCTGTCAGGGTAGAAATGACCGAGTATAGGGGCAGAGATGAATCTTTTTTTAAGTTCCTCAAATGCCCCATCTTGTTCTGGCCCCCAGCTGAATTTTCTGAGGTCGCCCTTCAACGTTTCAGTTATTGGTTTGCAGATTTTGGAGAAATCCTTAATGAAACGTCGGTAAAAATTGGCAAAGCCCTCGAATATTTGCACCTCCTTGACCGACCTTGGTGCCTTCTAATTTTTTATGCTTTCGACCTTTCTTTCACACATGGAGACTCCATCAAATGCCACAATATACCCCAAAAATTCTACTGTATCGACGTGAAAAACTGACTTGGTGGTCGAGACCTCTAGATCATATTCCTCCAAGCGAGAGAGTACCTTCTTGACCAAGTCAACATGTTCCTTCTCTATCCTGGAGTAAATTAGGATGTCATCTAGGTAGACCACTACACCATGATCTAGAAATTCCCACAGAATTTTATTTATCATGGCCTAACATGTGGCTGGCGCGTTTACCAGCCCGTATGGCATTACTTTGTATTCAAATTTGCCTTATCGTGTCCGGAATGCAGTCTTCCACTCATCACCTTCCTTTATCCTTAGGAGGTGATAACCATCTTTTAAGTCGAGCGTAGTGAATATTTGGGCGCCAGCCACATGGTAGCGGAGCTCGCTCATTAGGGGCAGCGGGTATTTGTTGGCCACCGTCAGCTTATTCAACTGTCGGTAGTCCACACATAGCCTCATTGAACCGTCAGGTTTAAGGACAAATAAAATTGGAGCCCCAGCAGGAGATTTGCTTTCCACGATTTTCCCTTGGTCCTGCATTTTCTGCAGGTATTTGCCAAGCAAATCCAGCTGGTGGCTGATATAGGATATATTGGGCCCCATGGCGGTACTGCGCCGGGTACCAAGTCAATGGCGTGGTCAAACGTTTGTCTTCCGGCTAGTTTCTCAGCCGTTTCTGGTGCAAAAACCCTCTTGAATTCATGGTATTCCTGGGGTATATGCAGAATCTTTTTGGATTCTGGAGTGGCTGCCATTTAGATTCTTTCAATGTATCGTGCTTCGGGGTCGTATGCCAAGGTCTCGTCCCATTCAAATGTCTAGTCTATACCTTCATCATTATCATGACTTGGGCATTTATCGTCTTTAAATGTCCATTTTTGGGCATCCTCAATGTGCCTTATGGATGTTCTGTATGCCACCATCCAAATGGGATGATGAGGTGATATTTGCCAGCATTGGCAATTTCGCAAGAAATGTGAGATCGGTGTGCATTGCTTCCGATCTCTAAGAGATTTGGATGTTTGTAGTGTTTTCCCCCTTTTGCTGCTGTGGTTCCTTCAAAGGTGTAAATGTCCAAGCTGTTTGAACGGGTGTGGTATGGTAAGCGATGTTTATTAACCAGATCTTGGTTAATTAGGAATATGTTAGACCCTGAGTCTAATAGAACACAGATCGGTATCTGTTCTCCATTTGCTTAGATGGTTGTCCTGCCTTCTGGGCATGAATAATAAGGAGGGCAGGTACTATGGTTTTATTTCTTTTATTAGGGCCGCTAGGGGCCTGTGCAGGTCTTATGTATGACATTTTGATTGTTGTGGTAACTTAGGGTGTTTGTTACCATTCCCGCACGGTTTGGGCTATTTAAGCCTCATCAGACAAACTAAAATCTCGGTCTTTGGTGTATTGGCCAGCCCACTACTAGCTGTCTTTACCCCTTGCCGAAGGGTTCCCATACACCTGCCATTTGCCCTTCTCAGCCCACACTTTTATCTTCACAGGAGCCGCACTCGTATCGTTTTGACTACATCAGCGTATTTGGGCTCCCGGGATTCTTCACACATCGCCTCGTTTATCCCATCAGTTGATCGTACCTATCCTGTCTACAAAGCCGGAGTCCAGGGCCTGGACAGATTTAACCCGCTACATTTAGCGTGTGGACTAGGTAGCTGTAGTTACCCCTTCTCTTCCAATTCATTTTTCTTTATATCAGGGATCCTGTTCCGTCTGTTCAACTATTCCGTTGTCCAGCCGACCTGTATTATATTTCGTTCCTGGTAGGCTTCTCACGATCCAGGCTAGACTGATTTCCCCTTATCATTCTTAAGTAGTCCCCAGTCAGCGCTGGTCTGTCCACTCTTCCTTGAATGTCTTGTAAGGAATTGGGCTTTAGAAGGAGGCGGGTTTAGTTGACCGTCTTCCGTACTTAGGTCTGATATAAATCAAATGTAACCCTCCGCTTTCTTCTTTTTGAGTTTCAGATTCCCAGAGTTAGTCCCGGACTACTACGAGCAGCCGTCCAAGTTAATCGTTTCTTGCTCGCCTGTCATTCTATTACGATCCTATGCGGTAAGCTGGTTCTGCAACGGGTAACTATTTCTATTTGGGTTGGATGAATATGACCGGGCCGTTGTTGTAGTCCGGTATGGGGTATGGCGCTAATCTCAGCCATCAGGGTAGGAGTACTATTGCAATGAGTAGTACTAGGCGGAGTTCCACTATTGCTCTTATGCCTATGTCTACGTTGTCTTGATAGCAGAACCCGATGGTTCCTATTGCACAACGCCAATAGGGAATGGAACGGTAAAGAGGTAAAGTAATTATATAGGAAAGAACTTAGATGGTTGCGTGAAGAGTCCTAACTACAGGTCGCCTAGAGGTCCTTCTATAGGCACTCTTCCCTCAACCCTAACCCTGGTGACTCAGACCTGTGAGTCACACGACCTCTATGACTCACAGTGAGTCATAGTATGATATCCATCAGCTGACTCCTCTGAGTCAACTGCGCCGCATGCCAACCAATCATAACTCACATAATAAGTCATGTGCCCTAGGGTGGTCACATGCGCGAAAACCATGACTCATAGTTTGAGTCATGTGCGAAAATCATTATATCATATGACTCACAAAAGTGAGTCATGCACACGATCAACCAATCACAACATAATAATGATTGCACAAGAGTGCATCATGTGAAACCCCATGACTTCTAATGAGTCATAGTGCGAAATATAACAACCTTGTGACTCATAACTATGAGACATGTGAAATTCTGCCTTGCTTAGTCACCAATCGTGACATTAGCTCCCCTCTCCCTTAAGCCTGAGTCCCTTCAGGCTTAACGTCCCATCTTCGTCAGGCTTTCTCCAAACCTGCCCAGTTCCCTTTTCAATTATTGAACAAGATGTTCGGCCGACTGGTAGTTCCTCCGGACTTCCTCTAAGGTGGTGTGTGCCGCCCTAATAGTCCGGTCCCGGTCATCAATCATTCCCTGATATGTCCGCATATCGGTTCTTTAGGCCTCGATTGTGGCTTCGGCAGTGCCAAGTTGTTCTCGTAGCCCTTGCAACTGTAGTTGCAAACTCTCTTCATCGGGGATCGTTTCGATTTCGCTTTTTTCGCCCCCCTCTCCCTTCAACAGTGTCCTCACAGTTGTTTTTCTTTTCCTAATACGTGTATCATTTTTCGTAAGGGGTGCCGCTTCCCCGGTTCGTCTTGGGTAAAACCCATCATCGATTTTGGAGTGTCTGTGAGTACGACAAGTGTCCTTGAAACAGTGTTTCCAGGATGACTCCTGGTGTGGTTGTTGCGGTGTCCGCAACTTGGGCTGTCGTGGAAACCAATTGCTTCCTTCTTTCTCGCGTAAATGAGTGTTGCTGTAATCATCGTAACAGGCAGTCCATGAGAGAGCGTTGTGTGCTGCCTGCTTTTTTCTTTCTCCCTGAGTAGTGTATGGCGGGCTGGTATGGGTAGTAGCCCTGGTGCTATCGCCCCAGCCTTCGTCTGGACCCAATGGCGTTGGGTCTTGCTTCGTGGGTTCGATTTTGACTGTAACCCACTCGGGGTTTTCTTGGGTACTGCTGATGGAAACGTTCAATGGCGGTGCTGGCATTGTAGAAGTTTTCTGCAGGGTACCAAGTTTTGTCGTGTTCTGATGAGTAGCCAGTCCACTTGGCTCTGTATTGTAGGCGTTTTCGGTGTATGCGTGAATCAATGATTTCTTCGAGTTCTTACTCGCTTTCTCCTTCTATCTCGATTGGAGTTAGTGGTGATTACTTTTGTGAGGGAAACTGATTGTCTTGGTATGGTTCGAAGAGTGAGATGTGCAAGGTGTTGTGGACCTTCATCTGTTGGGGCAAGGCCAATTTATAGGCACTTGTGCCCACCTTCCTAAGGGTCTTGAATGGTCCGATTTTCTTGTAATCCAGCTTCTTGCATGGTCTTGTGGTCCATATATTCCTTGGCAGTACCCAGACCATGTCGCCTCACTGGAGATTCGGATCGGGCTTTCTGTGTTGATCGTGGTTTTCTTTTTGTCGTAAATGTGCACAGACCATTTCCTGACGTAGGATACTGTGCAGCTGACCCATCTCTTTCTTTTCCCTAGTTTCCTTTGGTATCATGTGGCCTATCGCCTCATGATCCGGAATGTTGTTCGTAGTTTGCGTAGAAGGGTGTGGTCTTAATAGTTTCCTATCTTCCATTGTTGTATGCAAATTCCGCTAATGGTAATAATTCCCCCCAATTGTCTTGCTGATAGATGACATAGGCCCTTAGGTATTCTTTCAATATTCCGTTTGTCCTTTTAGTTTGTCCATCCGTTTGTGGGTGGAAGGTGGTACTCATTCTTCATTCAATCCCAAGGGATTTTGTAGTCTCTTTCCGTAAGTCTGATGTAAATAGCGTTCCTCTATCGGTGATGATATCTTGTGGTAAACTATGGAGTCGGAATATTTCCTGTAGGAATATCTTGACAAATTCTTTGGTGTTCATATCCTTGTTGCAGGGTATGAAATGGCTCATTTTTGTCAAGAGGTCAATGACCACCAGGATGGCGTCATAATCGTCTGATTTCGGCAGGTCCGTGATGAAGTCCATTGCTATCAGTTTCCATGGTTGGTGTGGTGCCTCGTTCGGTTGTAGTAGTCCGGAGGGCGCGTGCCTTATCGCTTTCGTCCTTTGCCATATATCGCAATTCTTGACATATCTCTTTATGACATCCCGCATATTTGGCCAATAATATTGTCAGGATAGTAGTTCCATAGTTTTGCTGGTTCCGCCATGCCCAACTGCGGGGTTATCATGATTTTGTTGTATGACTTGGGTTCTGATTTCTTCGTTTTCTGGTACCCAAATCTTTCCTTCATCCCATAGGCATCCTTCCTTCCATTCACATGCTCATGGGGCCACCCCTTTTCATTTCTTTCTCTCCTTTCCTCAAGGCTTCCTGGATTGCTCTTATCTGTCTGTCTTTCGTGCTTGCTTCTCGTATGCCAAAATCTTCAGCGACAAACTTGACCACTTCCATGGCTTCTAAGTATTGTTCTTTTGGGTGTAGGATCCATTGTTTTTGTTGGATTCTCTGGTCGTTCTTTTTCAGGACATCTTCTGCTCTCCTTGGAAGGGCATCTGGTTTGCCCCTTCCTTCTAGGGTCGAAATTGTATTTTGATGTTGTATTGACTGAGGGTCTTGCTCCATCGGATTTGTCTGTCGTTAAGCACTTTTGTCGTCGTAAACGGTAACAGGTTCTTATGGTCAGTGAGGACCAGGACCTGGTGCTTGCTTCCTTTTGTATATCTTGTCCAATCTTTCAAGGCTTGGACAATGGCTAAGAGCTATTTGTCATGGAAATCGTAGTTGCATTCCGCGGGCGTCATTGTTTTTGACCAGTATGCGACTGGCCTACATTTTCCATCATTCCCCTTCTGTGATAGTATGCCTGAGCATACATATTTTGAAGCGATGGTCTCGATCATGATTTCCTTGGTTGGATCGTAGTGTACCAGTAGTGGGGCCGAAGTAAGTCGCTTGGGTAATTCATTGAATGCTTCTTGTTGGTTCTCGGTCCAGTTCCATTTGCAGTCCTTCTTCGTTAGTTCATAGAGTGGTTTAGCTATACGGCTAAACCCTTCTATGAATCGTTTCATAGAAGTTGCATAATCCCATAAAGGACTGTATTCCTCTCTTGCTTTCGGGTGGTTTCCATTCCCATATTGCTCTTGTTTTGATAGGATCAACACCGACCCAGTCCTTGTCGATGATGTATCCTAGGTATTCGGTTCGTTCCTAGTGAAATTCACACTTCGATGGCTTTAGCGTCAGCCCTTCTCTCTTCAAGGCTTCCATAATCATCCTGACATGGGTTCGGTGTTGTTCCAGGTTTCCTGAATATATCAGAATATCATCTAAGTAGACGATACAACAGATATCCAGAAACCTGCTGAGAATCCTATTGACTCATCACTGAAATACTGCAGGTGCATTTTTGAATCTGCATGGCATGACCGTATATTCGTATATGCCGTATTTGGTGGTAAAGATTATTTTCCATTCGTCCCCATGTTTGATTCTGATGTTGTGATATGTGTTTCGGATGTATAGTTTAGTAAAGACCTTGGCTCCTCTTAGTGTATCGCGGGCTTCTCCAATCAGTGGTAGGGTATATTAGTCTCGTTTGGTGACATCCTTGAGCCCTTGGTAGACCACGCAAACCTTAGCTTGCCGTCTTTCTTCTTAACAAACAGGATCGATGATCCCCCATTTGCATTGGAGTCTCTAATCCAGCCATGGTTCTTAATGACCATGATGTATTCTCTTAGTTCTTCCAGCTCTTTTTCACCCAGTGGGTACAGCTTTCTTGCTGGTACTATTCTCCTTTCTTGAGGTTGATATCCAAGTCAACCTTTGGTCGGTGGGGTGGTAGCCGAGTTTCTTCCTCTTCCTTGAACATGTCCAGGTACTGGTGGTATTCCCCTGGCACAATGTTTCTAGTTTTATCTTTTCCTTGTCCTTTCTTGGCTTTGATTGCCAATTCAGTGCTGAAATTAATCCTTTCAATCCTGGTAGGCTCGTTTGTCTTATAATCCCAGTTGAGGATTCCTGTGACTTCGCCTCACCGGTACAACTTGCCGAATGATATAGCGGAGATCTCGTTGATCTCAATCTTTTGGCGTTTTGGGTGGTCCGTACTTCCAAACCCTGCTGCGCCTCTCATAGTAGGAGCCACTTGCTCCACTTCATCACATTGTCCTATGACAATCTTTAGGCATATCAATTGTGTGATGCGGTCTCCCGGCTCAACTGCATAACAGTCCTTTCCCAGGTTGACCAGGACCACCTTGATTTGACCTGTGTAGTCGATGTCGATTACTCCCGCATTGACAGTAAGCTACTGTTTGACTGCCAATCCGCTGCGTGGAGCCAGCCGCCCATAGGTGCCTTCTGGTAGTCCTATAGCTATCCCGGTGTTGACGATTCCTTGTTCTTTTGCCGGTATCATAATTCTCTCGTCTGCATACAGGTCATGTCCTGCAGCCTTGGCTGACCCCTGGCTAGGCATTGTTGCCGTATTGCTCAATCTTTGGATTTTGATGTTCTGGACATCCTTGGCCTGGATCGTGGAGAACTGTATCTCCAAATTCTCTTCCAGGGCTTGCGATTCAGGGACTAAGTCAACTGCTGGCGAGCTTTGGTGGCATACTCTGGTACACCACTCGCTATCAAAGGTGATCTTGTTGTTTTCCCATTCTATCTTTGGGTTGTGTCTTCTTAACCATGGAAGACCTAACACGGCCTCTTAGTTAGGTAGATCTGCGATTTGGAAGGTAGCCACTTCCCTATGGTTGCGGATGTCCATAGGTGCTTCGACTATATGGGTAATAGGTCCCATAGCGCTTGGCTCCCCATCCGCAAGGTAGATTTCCCGTATTTCTTTCACTTTCTTTGTTCTTATGCCGTGTTTGTTGCTGAATTCCTTGTCAAAAAGGTTCTCAGTAGCGCCCAAGTCGATCATGCCGTTGATGATGACTCTCTTGTCTTTGCCATGTAAACACATTTTGACCATGGTATGGTCTTTTTCTTGTTCCTATGTTTCCGTATTTGTAAGTGCCATGTAGATGTTCCGATTCCGATGGTTTTGGTTTTGTTGTCCCGCAGCCCATAACTCACAGTGGACTTTCTTCGTTTCCCGACTCTTCAGGTGATTCTGTGATCTCCATTTCGTGTAGGTTGGTACGTGGTTTACAGCGATTATTGTTGGTCTTGCTGTTGAACTGCCTGGTATAGTCCTTCTTATCTCTTGGATTTCGGCAATTATTGAATCTGTGCCCAGGTCTGGCGCATCCTAGGCATAGGTTGTTGTCCCTTCTTCGTGTAAATTCTGCTCGTGAGAGGTTTAGTCGTGGGTGTCTTCTGGTAGCATCCAGGTCCATTGGGTCGCCTCGGGTTTCTATATTGTTGCAGGTCTTCCAGGTTCCGTTATTAGTCCTGTGTGTTTTCTGTTGTTGGATAAAGGTACTGATGTTCCCTTGAAGGTGCTTGATTATGTTGATCCAGTTTTCTTTTTCGATTGCCCAGGCTGCTAGGGCATCGATATTTGCCGCCACCATGTGGTCAGCTGCCCATGCGTCTTGGAGTGTTTGGTTAATTCCTTTTAGGAATTGGCATCTTAGTGTACACTCATCCTCATTCGCCTCCGTAGCTGTAAGGCGAAAGTCTTCCAGTATTCCGTGACTGGTTCCTTGCCTTGCCTCAGGCGATCGAGCTTTGTCCTTGCTGCATTTTCCGCATCCACATCCGCAAACTGGTCTTTGAGGGCTGTAGTGAAATCTTCATATGTAGTCCATGTCTCCAGCTTGCTTCCTTCTGCAAATGGGGTCATCCAGCTTGCTGCTGCATCGCTCAGCAAGCTCTTGACGTAGGTTATGCGTTCTGTATGTCGTGTTTCTTCTATTGCTTCAAACTATAATTGGCATTGCACTAAGAAGGTTCGTAGTTTAGTCCTTGTTCCATGGAAGGTAGGGGGTTTCTCGACATTAATCCGGTTGTTGGTTGTTTCTCACAGGTTGTTTATCAGAGTCAGGATCTCTTGGAACTGTACAGTTGTAAATCCTGCTAGTTGAATTCCTGCTCCACCAGCGGCAGTTGATCGTCCCGGGGCTGACATCCTTTCTGGTCTATGAGTTTGTGGTTCTAGAGATCCTATTGGTGAGGCTGACTCGGGTGTCACCGGACTTGTGGTTCTTTGTGACTGGCTTCTGGATAGATTTGTGCTAATTGCTTCTTCAAGTGCCAGAGCAAGTGTTGAGGTATCGATATCTCCCTCAGTAAGGTCGATGTCGTTGTCTGTAGAGTCTGCCGTTTTGTAGTTAGTTGTTGCTTAGGTGACGCAACCAAATGTTACGATCCTATGCGGTAAGCTGACTTGCAACAGGTAACTACTTCTCTTTGGGTTGGAGGAATATGACCGTACCGTTGTTATAGTTCGGTATGGGGCTTGGCGCTAATGTCAGCCACCAGGGTAGGAGTACTATTGCAACCAGTAGTACTAGGCGGATCTCCACTATTGCTCTTAGACCTGTGCCTACGTTGTCTTGATAGCTGAACCCTATGGTTCTTGTCGTACAACGCCAATAGGGGACTGGAACGGTAAAGAGGTAAAGTAATTGTATTGGAAAGAACTTAGATGGTTGTGTGAAGAGTCCTAACTACCAGTCGCCTAGAGGTTCTTATATAGTCACTATTCCCTCAACCCTAACCCTGGTGACTCATACCTGTGAGTCACACGACCTCTATGACTCATAGTGAGTCATAGTATGAAAGCCATCAGCTGACTCCTCTGAGTCAACTGCGCCGCGTGCTAACCAATCATAACTCATAAAATAAGTCATGTGCCCTAAAATGATCACATACGCGAAACCCATAACTCATAGTGTGAGTCATGTGCGAAAATCATTACATCCTATGACTCACAAATGTGAGTCAATCGAACAATCAACCAATCACAACATAACAATGATTGTACCAGTGTGTGTCCTGTGAAACCCCATGACTTCTTATGAGTCATAGTGCGAAATTGTTACGGGGAAGCCAATTCGGTACTGTTGAATTGACTAGGCCGTGCTCGTATCGAGAAAATCGGAAAACTTTCAGGAAACCTCGCTAAAAGGTATGGTTAAGATAAAAGGGTTCTCGAAGGCTTTATAACTGAATAACTGAATATATTGTTAAGGTCTCTTCTCCGTTGCTTGATGATCCCTTAACTACAGGGTTTTTTTTTTTTTTGATTTTGATTATCTCATATATTTGCTGTTAACGTACAGGAACCTGCAGGGAGCGCTAGCTATAGCATAAACGAAACGTTAATTCCAAACGTGCAAAACAAATGAATTAACCGCACAAGTTCTCACCTAATGATGACCATACCGTCACCGCGCCCAGCAATGGCGACTAATTCAAAAAGTATAGCGTGAAATGACACCAAAAGAAATCATAACCGAAAGGAAGGATATAAATATAAAAGAAAAGTCAAACCGCTCAGTCAGAGACATAGTTGGAGGAGGAGGAGGCTGCAGTAGCAAAAACTGCTGGCATAGTGGGAGGGAAGTTTGTGCGAGTGGCGCGGATGTATGAGGCAAGACCAAGGATCATGTCCAGGTCGCCCCAAAGTGGAAAGCCATGGTCCATCGTAGACAGCCTCGGAAGGTAAAGCTGGCGTTCTCGGGACTTGGAGGGGCAGTGGAGAATTGCATGCTCAAAGGTTTCGTCCTCTGAGTCGTAGGAAGGGCACGTGGGAGAGTGATCGGCATCGTTCCATGAGTGTTGTGCAGCAAGATAGCTCTTACCAGCGCGCATTTGGTGGATTCGCCCAGCTGTGAAGCGGTCGAGGCCCATGAAGGCATGTGGGTGTAGGGACGGCTTGTACTGGTAGTAAGGAGGGGGTGGGGACAGGAGTGTCCAATCAGTGAGGAGGTCCTTTCTGCACTCCTCCTTCATCAATTTGTAGGAGACAGCGCCTGGGATCGGAGGAGTGGGGGCTAAGACAGTGCCCGGTAAAAGGTGTGAGTTTATCTGAGGGAGGTTGAACCCGTCCGGTGCCACCTTGCCAAGAGGTACCACATTGAATCGATTGGGAGGTCAGAGCAGACAGCGGGTATGGGTCTTGGTTGGTTCCAGCGGAGGGGGATGTAGTTGGCCCTAAGGCCAGGAAGGAGGTGGCGGGAGGAGTCCCCTGCCCTAAAATTGGAGAAGGATGGAAATGATGGGGGCAGCCGGGCTGCGGCTGGGTTAATCACGGGAGGGGAATAGGCCAACCTTAGTGCGGCCATCCTCCGGCGATGGGGGAGGAGCGAGTTGAGAGGGGGGAGGCAAGCCTTACAGGGAAGGATAGATACAGGAGTCGATGAAAAGCAGTTGGTGACCCATCGTTGGACCTTGCTCCAAAAGACCTCCATCTTACCCATCATCGCAGTGTTGGGGAGGAGGAGGTCAGCTCCGTACGTGAGGATCGGTAGCAGTAGGCCCATGGCCAGTCTGCGGTTCAGGTAGGGTACTATGCCTATGCCAGGAGGGGAGAGTTGTCTGATGAGGCCAAAGGCCCCCTGAGCGAGGGCTAGTCTCTTGAGGAAGTGGGTGGAGGTTTCCATCGAGGGTGAGAACCAGTA
>QFET01005250.1:0-52857 GCA_003316355.1 Tuber calosporum | reverse complement strand
CTATTGGACTTGGAGTAGTCGCAATAGTAGTGAGCAAGGCGTCTTGATAGACTGAATCCTATATCGTTGCCGGTTGCGCGATATAGATAGTCGAACCTTAACACTTCACTTCTTTAGGTTCCTCTTCTGAGGGGGCCTCTTTCCACCCTTGGTGCTGGGCTATATGCCCACAGGAATGTCTTCCTACTTTATGCCCTTGACGGCTTATTATGGGAGCTGGAACTATGTGTGTCTGGTACCTAGGCCTTTGGTTAGACTTCGATCTTAGGTGTAGGGGTTTTCTGGTTTTGTGTTCTCTTTTGTTGCATTTGGCTGGTTAACTGTCGGGGCTTGGAGTTGTTTTCATGTTGGTTTTGTTGGCTCTCTGGTTGAGATTACTGCGTGGCAGCTTGTTAGGATGGTTTTTTACACTGGTTGGGTCAGGCTTCCCTTACGGTTTTTCCATAGCTTTCCGGGGTCAGGGCAGGGGTGGAGGTTTGTTTACTGCCATAGCTAGCGCTGCATGTAGATTCTGTACCTTAAACATGAATAAAAACTGTATTAATATTAAATAATTGGCAAGTCGTATCAATTACTTAAGCTGTGCTGAGATGCATACAGCAGTCAATAATATTATTTTTATTTTAGATTGACTGTTATGCAAGATAAGTTAACTTGGGTACCAATTCTGGATAACAGAGTTTTCATTATCAATACATCAACATGTGATGGGTTGTCATAGTGACAAAGAAAAACAGTACTCTTGCGACTTAAATTCTCTTGGCAAAACCTCACAAATAGAGAAATGGGGCAGAATTAGACCATCTTTCACACAGCGCAGTAACCACCGCAATAGGACTTAAATTAGTTTAGTCTGGCAAGAAATATGTTTCATAGGGGTCAGTTTGGAATAAGAGGGAGGGGTTTTCTGTATCCCTACTTCTTATTGTAGATATCTGAAAGGTTGGAAAAGGGTTAACAGTTTGCAATGTGTTTTTTTTCTTTCAGAGCTTAGTTGCACAACAGTATCCTCTACTTGTGCCAAGGTTGCAGCTAGAGCTCTGTAACACAACCAAGTTCACTCGCTCACTTCTCTGGAGCACTCATGTGAAGTGTCTGACAGCTTCAGGTAAGATTGTGGCTCAATTTATAGGTGAATTTTATGGCAAAAGAAAGGATTGTGGCTTTATACTATTAATGAAACTGATTATAATTATCATGATAAATTATTATAATTAGATTTTTTGCTATCTTGTCTATCACTTAATACGAGAAGTTATTTCCTTTATATTTTCTCTTTAGAGACTTTGATTGTATTTCTTTCCTCAATATATACCTTTAACTCATTATACTAATGCTTGCCTTTAGCTTTGACTGCTCTTTACTTCACTTTTTTATTTACTTTTTGAAACAATCCTTTATCTTTGCTACCATTATCCGCTTTTTATTTTTCGCTATATTATAATATGCTGCACTCATTGAATATATTATTATACTAGTACTATAATGCCTCATATTCATTGTATTAGAAAACTCTAACAAATAATTTTAATTTTAATTCATCAAGCTATTAAATCTATAGAACTAATTTAATTTTAGTTTTTTGAGGTATTGCAGAAGTCTGATCAAAAATCTTCTGATAAGCTAAAAGGATAATTTGGGCTACAATTCAGTTTTAAGCAACAAAATTAAGCCACAAAATTGCATTGAGCCGCAATCTTACATTGAGCTGTAAACTTACTTTGAGCTGTCAGGAACTCAGGATAAGTGCCTCAGAAAGGTGAGCCAGCGAACTTTGTGGGCTTGCAGTGCTCTAGCAGCAACCTTGGCTCAAGTAATTGGTTCAGATTCTTTGTGCCAATATATTATAAAAATTCAGTAGAAGGATATCTTCTTTTTCTTGATCAACAATACAATCAGACTCCCCCCTATATCCATGTGCTTAGAAATACCTATTATCCTATCACTCTTCTTGCTTGCCCCACTACTCACTTTCTATCCTGCTATTACAAGTTCGGATAAAATTATATAAAGGTACAAGAGCTATGACTAACTTTACATTCAGGGGATAGGAATATTGATTTGATTTTGCTAAAATAGGATATTGTTCTTTGAAAATAGTAAAAATGTATTCAATATAATTTCATGCTTGTCTATAATGGAAATTGAATAGTTCTTCTTTATTCCTAGGTCTACTTCAATTAATATATATATATATATATACAATTAACTTACATTGTACTATGGAGTAAAATTGTCAAATGAAAATGAAAATGAAATAATTATAATAAATTTACTAAATGTAGTTTTGCAATATACTACTCACATCAATAGTATCATACTTCATGATATGAGTGTGGTTTTGTTAGAACCTAGACATTGGCCTCCAACAATAAAACATTCATTTTAGCATAGCCAGATACATAGTCTTCTAGAGTATACTATTAATAGCTTAGAAAATATTTTGGAACCTCAAACGACCTCAGTAGCCCGATTTATATATGAAAAGGTAAAATATTGGAAAAAAAGGTTTTTCTCATAGAAAAATATTAGCACTTCCTGGCTATCAATAGAACTTAGTTTTAAGTGAATATGAGTTATGGTTGTTATGTTATAGGTTCTTGAAGCAAAGATGCTTTTTTCATGGAATTGTGTTGCATGAGGAACACCTTAGATCCAGATGAAATGAATAAGCAAATTTCTTACAATAAGACTCCTATCAGCTATGTTTTAGTAAATATAATAAGTATAGAGAACTTAGCTAAAGAATTACCAGGTAGTGAGTAGCAAAGATTTGATCTCAGGAAGAGTGACATTGAGGAAGATCAAATTCTAAATACTTCAACTGAAGAGCTTCCATAATAGGTATCAAGGAATAGAGATGATTTGATATATCCAGTAATTATGGCTATTATACACATTGTGAAGTTTGCTTAACTTGGCACTATACAGAGCCAACTGCAGAAAAAATAAATAATGCAAAAGCAGCCAAAACTGGAAGAATAAAAGGTAGCTCAAATATGCTATTAACATCTTCACTGACTGCTGGCTGAAGTACTACACCATTTAAGACTCTGACTTCAAGCAAAAGCAATAAACCCTTTGGTAAAGGTATTGGCTCTACAACAACCAATATTGTTAAAATTTCTTATTCGTTTTCAGATGAATATTTCCTTGAACATATCGTATATTCTCTTACTTGGTTAGTGTTTCGGTAATACCTATTACACCGCATACATTACCACAGCTAGGACATACTGTGTGTTTATTTCTGTTATATTTCATTATTACGATAAGGATTCTTATGTATATTTCTTTATCTGGTATTCTAGTTATTTCGCTTGCTTATCAAATATTTTAACGGTTATTGTTCCGTCCTTTATGTCTTATCATCCACAACAAAACCCCTCACACCACTTTAGATTTATATAAACTTTAGGGATTTTCTTGGCAGGTTTTCAGGGTCAAATACGTTAGTACTTATGTTTTTCCTACTGACGTTACAGTAAAACACATTCGTACTTATATTTTTCCCTTTTATATTCTTTTAGATAACGGGAGGGCGCACTCTTGTATATATAGGGGCTACCGCCCACTTTTCTCACTTAGAATAATAAGGAACAGACTACCTACCAATCTACCTTCATAAATCTACCTCTTCTCAACAAGACATGCCCGCAATACTCGCTTAGTATTGCGTTAGTATATTCCGATAAATATAAGATCGTGCCCATACACATTTAAACAGGTTATGAGCCCGGGCCTCCTATATCTTTAGGATATACATTCACACCCTCATACAGATCACGAAACCTGAGAGTCAACGAAGCGAAACCCGTCCTGCCATCGATCCACGTTTCCCACCAGAATAATTCCCCGAAATATTTTTCGCGGCAAAGTTTAATTCTCTGCACGAAACATCAACCAGAAGAAACACTCCTTCTTTGACGAAACCAAGCATTCTAGGCCTCGGCATTACACAAGTCTTGGCGAAAAACTCTCGGCGTTAACCACTACTTAACCGAGCTCTTTTCACCGTTTGCCTCCGTCTCCTTCTTGTTCCTCTCTTTGTGCGCGCAAGCGTTACTCACCACTCCCCCGCACACTTTATCAACTACCTGGAAGTTAACACATCTGAGGGTGGACAATCCCAGAAAAATCCTGGATAGGTGAACATGTTACTTTCAGGCTTGATAAAAGTTGTGTGGACTTAAAGGAGGTGTGTGGTCACAGAGAATGATTCGAAGAACACAACCTGTGTAACCAAAATCCACCATGGACTCCGCCTCAACCACCGTCCCTGAACCTTCAACAGACAATCCCCCAGCAGCCCCTCTGCCCATTGACCAAAGGGCACGGACACACGCTATTAACTCTAAACGCGGCTTCGCACCCAGTTACAAACTCAGCTCCATCCCAAAGCTGACTGGGCCAGAGAATTACCGCACATGGCGTGAAATCTCCGTGTACGTCCTCGGACTGTTCCACTGCTGAGACATTGTGCAAGGAACGGAAACTATCCCATATGAAATACGGGATGAAGACGGGGATCTGACGAATGGTGACCCTATAGATGAATTTTGCGATCGCTACCAGTGGGCATCGGCCTACTTCCTCGAGACCATTGATTCAAAATGGCTCTTCCTCCAGGCAACCCACAAAACGCCACACGCAATCTGGACGGCGTTCCAGGATAAATTTGACCGAGAAAACACCTTCTCTTTCTTCGACCAACTAAACGCTGTTCTCGATACCAAATACGAGTTGTCTGAACCCATTGCTGATCACATCGGCAAGTTCAACACCCTCTGGAATCGCATGCAACACCGTTTCACCTCTGCTACCGAAAATGACCGTTACGCCCTACCTTTTGCATTTAAGACGGTATTCGAGTCATCGGAAGCAAAAGCAGCTGTCCTTCTCTGATCCCTTCCCGAGTCGATGAACAACATCGTCGACAACCTCCAAACCAAGGAGGACCTTACCTACAACCATGTCTATAACAGGTTGTTGGACCTTAAAACTTCGGTTATCTCTGAAGAATATAAGGCGTATAAAACTGCCACTGTCAAAGGAAAAGGGAAGGAACAACCACAACGAAAGGGAAACAGCACATCGGTCACAGCCAACGAATGCTCATACTGCAAAAAGCATTACCCCTCTGCACGCAATGAAGGGCATACATGGAAAGAGTGTCAGAAACTCAAGACCGGTAACCAAAAGAAGAAGGAAAGGACGGCGATTGACACTGCCAAAATCGGCAAGGAAGAGACATCCAAACCGGTCAGTACATCCTCCACCCTTACCACTACGCGAAAAACCCCTCACCCACTCAATTAGGTAATCGATACAGGCGCAAGCTCACATATGACAAGCAACCTAGACCTTCTTATAAACTTTGAACCAGAAAAAGGAAACGTCAAGTTAGGCAATGACTCTGTAATAGATTCATGGGGCCAAGGAACAGTTAAGCTCATGGCCAAAACGTCTAATGGCCATGTATCTCCTGTTTTTCTTCAACGTGTTCTCTGGGTTACTAAGTTGGGTCAATGCAATGTGTGATCGTGGCGCGCTATCGTTTCTTTGGGAAAAGGGTTTTCTTTACGCAGTTCAGGGAAGGACATGTATGTCATGGGAGAGAATAAAGAGGTTTTATGGGGCAAGCTTGACGGACATGATTATGTCGTGGAGGAAAGACAGGAACAGGCATACAAAATGACCTATCAGGAGTGGCATGAAGCCTTGGGTCATCCCTCACCAGCCTACCTTCGCTCCGACCAATACTCCGACACACCCCATATCCCTAAGGTTCCTACAGGTTGGCAATGCGAAACTTGCATTACCTCAAAGTGGTCCAAACAAAAACCAGAACCAACACAGCACCGTTGCCAAAGCCCCTTCGGGTTAATACACTCTGACTTAAGCTGAAAAATTCTCGACACCATCCTTTGGTAATTCTTGGTACTATATCACCTTCATTGATGACTGCACACAATACACCTGGATTTACCCCATCAAGGCAAAATCCGATACGGTAAAAATCTTCAAACAGTTCATCCAGGAGCGACAAACCCAAGATAACGCCATAATCAAACGATTCAGAACTGATAACGGTGGTGAATACGTGAACCATGAAATGCTAAACCTGTTTCAGGCGCATGGAATACTTCATGACAAAACTCCACCCTACTCACATGAATCAAATGGCATTGCTGAACGGTATAACAGGACTATAATAACCGCCACTAGGTCCATGTTAAAAGGTTTAACTCTACGACTTTGGGCAGAAGCAATCGCAACCGCCGTATACCTCAGAAACCGTTTTCCCAACCGATCCATAGGAGGATCAACGCCCTCTGAATCTCTCTACAACCAAAAGCCGTTGATCAACCACCTGCGCCCATACGGGACCAAATGCTTCGTGCACATACCTGAGGAGCCCAGAAAACCAGGAACGAAGCTTCAGCCCAGGGCAATCCAAGGCTATCTTGTTGGATACACATCCTCTGACAAGATATACCGGATATACATCCCCTCGCAACATAAGATATCTGAAACACGACAGGTATACTGGACCACTAAAACGATTGAACAATCGGAAGTGCCAAGTACAACACCTGCTCCGGAATCCCAATATGCGACCGTCTATCCTCCCTCCTTTCCAAAAGACCTACAATCGTACAGTAAGACTTTGGAATTGGACCCGAGTACGACACCTACCAACCGCACAACAGCGATTGCAATCCATCCTCCTCCATTACCTCCACATCCAGAGAACTACGACCGACCTAACACACCGTCACCTACTCCGGAACCTGCTCCCTTGGAACAACAACCTCAAGAACATGAGGCCCTACCAGACGAGCAAACGGAAACACGGACAAGGTCAGGACGAATCTCACGCCCAGCGGTACGCTTTGGCAGAAATGCTACTGAACTACCGGATGAGGATCCAACCTCATATCACCAAGCGATTAACAGTACACTTAAGGAACAGTGGACCACGGTGATGGATGACGAGATTAATGCACTAAAAAGGAATGAAACCTTCAATGTTGTTGAGAGACTGATGGGAAGAAAGATAATCAATAGTAAGTGGGTTTACAAGACTAAACATAATGCAGATGGGACTTTCGGAAGGTTTCGCGCAAGAGCCGTTGCCAAAGGGTTTTCACAAATTCCCGGCTTTGTTTCGAAGAAATATTCGCCCCTGTCATCCGTTATGAATCTCTCCGCTTCCTCCGCGCGATATGCGCCAAAAACAAATGGCGACCGCGACAGTTCGATGTTATATCTGCTTTCCTCTACGGCGAACTCAAAGAAGAAGTTTACCTACGACCGTTACCTGGGTACCGTGACGGAGAAAAAGTATGGAAACTTAACCGATGTCTTTATGGACTTAAGCAATCTGCGAATGAATGGTATGCTCTCTTCGCAAAATTCTTAACCCACAAAGGATTTACAATATCAGCCCTCGACCCATGCATGTTCGTCCATGCTAAATACGACCTCTACGTATCGGTTTACGTCGACGACATTGCCATACATGCAGCCGACTCCCCCCACGCCATATCTCTGATAAAAGACCTGAAAAAGGCATTCGAGATCACTGACCTAGGGGAAGCTAACTTCCTACTCGGCTTGCACATAACGTATACACCAGACGGCATACATCTTACCCAGCAAAAATACATCAAGTCAGTCCTCCAATGATATGGCATGGAAAACTCACGTTCCGTTTCTACCCCTTTACCAAAATGCATTCAACATACGAAAGGGACTGAAGACATACGGATACCAGACCCCTCCATTTACCAATCGATTATAGGATCACTTATGTACCTCACTACTGGCACAAGACCCGACCTCTCGTATACGATTTCATTTCTTTCTCAAATTTCTTCTTGCCTATCTCAAGCACACTTAAAGGCCGCTAAACACGTCCTTCGTTACCTTGCTGGTACGGAAAATATAGGATAGTTCTACCTGTACCCAACCAACGCAACTCCCGCTATCGATATCTATGCTGATGCAGACTTTGCCGCTTGCCTTGATACCCGCCGCTCCTTCTCTGGATACATAGTTATCTTAAATGGTTCATGTATCTCCTGGCGATCCAAGAAACAGGCATCAGTCGCTACATCTACTACCAAAGTGGAATATGTTGCTATGTCACTGGCTACGCGACAAATCCAATGGTTCCAAAAAAGCCTCAACCATATTCGACTAAGTTTACAGATCGCTTTGCACGCAGATAATACTGGGGCTAATTTCCTTGCGACAAACCATCAGCTCAATGAACGTACCAAACACATCGATGTTCACTTTCACAAAATACGAGAAGAACTCGACCGCGGTTCGTTCACTTTACTAAAAGTTGAGTCATCATAAAACCTTGCTGATATCTGCACCAAAATCATAGCGAAACCGGCACATACATGGCTGATGGGACATCTCGGCTGTAGATAATGAGGGGAAGTGTTGAAATTTCTTATTCGTTTTTATATGAATATTTCCTTGAATATATCGTATATTCTCTTACTTGGTTAGTGTTTTGGCAATACCTATTACACCGCATACATTACTACAGCTAGGACATACTGTGCGTTTATTTCTGTTATATTTCATTATTACGATAAGGATTCTTATGTATATTTCTTTATCTGGTATTCTAGTTATTTCGCTTGCTTATCACATATTTTAACGGTTATTGTTCTGTCCTTTATGTCTTTTCATCCACAACGAAACCCCACACACCACTTTAGATTTATATAAACTTTAGGGATTTTCTTGGCAAGTTTTCAGGGTCAAATACGTTCGCACTTATGTTTTTCCTACTAACGTTACGGTAAAACACGTTCGTACTTATATTTTTCCCTTTTATATTCTTTTAGATAACGGGAGGGCGCACTCTTGTATATATAGGGGCTACCGCCCACTTTTCTCGCTTAGAAGAATAAGGAACAGACTACCTACCAATCTACCTTCATAAATCTACCTCTCCTCATCAAGACGTACTGGCAATACTCGCTTAGTATTGCGTTAGTATATTCTGATAGATATAAGATCGTGCCTATACACATTTGAACAAATATTACTACTCTTACTACTGGTTCTGAAGAAAAGGGTCAATCTCATCTATTAAGTAATGAAGTACCAGATGATGAATCAATTGAGGCAGAAATCCCAAAATCAAAATATTGTTCTCTACCTTTTGCCTCCAAGAATAAACAAAATAGGAAATTAATGTAAATAGCATATTTTTACAGATTTGAATTCATAGATGTATAACCTGCATATAAAATAAAATTTTAATGAAAGCACTTTATTTTTTTATTTTTCTTTCATGGAAGAGTAGTTATTCTATAGTAGAGCAAAATAAGAATCAATTTATCTCAAGATTGATTTTCTCTGGTTGCTACCCTTCAAACTTGTTTTCCCAGCTACAACCAAAAAGGCCAATGTGTAGGTTCTAACAAGCCAGACTTATATTGTAATATGAAGCTTTTCTTTAATGCACATGCTATATCTCCAAAAAAGAATGTCCATCTAGTACTTTAAGTCTACTTTATAGTGCTCATTGAACTACTGACCCATTATGCACTGATCGCTCCGGTCCTTTAATACCACAGGAAAGGAGTGATCTAAAGTGTATATTCCCAAATTATTTGCAGAAATATGACAATTACTGTTTTGAAAGTAGGAGACATCACCAGGTGGTACTTACCCAGATTCTGTGTACCATCTGCTGCTACAATTGCATCTTGGAAATAAGGATAGAGTTTTCCTAGTTTCTCAAGTAGTTGTCGAGCAATAGTATCTGGATTGGGAAATTTATTATTTTCACTAGCAAGTAGCTCTAATCCTTCAAGGATACTATTGAAATATCCCTGTTTTATTTTTATTTTTTTATTTTATTAGATATTTTACTTTTTATATACCTGTATATATATAATGTAAATATACTTTGTAACAGTAAAACTACTAATCTGATATTGTTCATAAACTTGATAATTTATACTATTGTGACTAACAATTGCAAGAAAAATTGCAACCTGCTGCACAATAGTAACCTTGTCACCTGCCTTCAATCCTCTCTTGCTTTACATCTCAGTGTATTGGTCAATAAAATTCTCCTTAAGCATTCATAAAACTTCATAAATTCAGTAGTTGTTGGAATTAAGAAGTTTTCAGATATAGGCATTCCCTCTGAATGAGTTTGTTTGACATAGTCTTTTATCAAACTGAAGGCTACTCTAAACTCCAATTAGAATCTCGATTTGATATAAATGAAACAAGGAAAAAAATTCACATTGTAGGTTAATTGTAGGTATTTGAAAGAATTTGTTTCTTGGAAGTTGATATTGATGTATGGTTCCACAATATACCAAGGTATATTTCTTTTTTATAGTTAGTAAGACATGTGTAAGGAGTTATTGTTGATCGAGGGTAGGAAAATATTAGTTAGGTCAATATTTTCACAACTGTCATTTTGACCTCATTATGATAACTTGGTTATCATATTATAATGGTGACTGGACATGTTACCTGGCAGTAAAATGTCAGTTTGTTGCAAAATGCGATAACAGGGGTCAAAGTCAGGTTTCAAGTAACAAGTAACAACTAGACGTGTCCTATCTGTGTTGATACTGAAACTTAAACTATATTGAGAAATAGATACTATTCATTCCAAGCTGCCTTTATATGAATCTGGTTAGCCAATATCAACATCCACTTAGAAGCAGGGTCTTTTGAATAGTTATAAATTGATTCACTAACTACATACATAATATATAACCAGAAACATCTAAGCTAATACCGGTATAAAGTATTTTATTAATAGATATTGGCCATTCTCATAACATATTATAAACAATATGTACCCCTTATAAATATTGCCCTACTTTGTCCTTTTGATCCTGTCTTGATGTTCAAATACCCATAGTCACATGCAAGATAGGCTTCCTTCGGCTTGGTGCACCTTCCGGACTGGTTGAACCACATGCTAATTCAAGATCGAGTCCAGATCATTTGAATCATTTCTCTCTTCTGGGCTTTGAACACCCCTACTACCCGAGCGCAGTGTTTGCTGCGCAGAGGCCCTAACAGTTGGCAGTTTTTGCGTTCGTAGCTGGGGGGTATGATAGGACAGGCGTGATGTGGTGTGGAAGGTACTCTGATATCATACATACCAAGGTTCGTCCGCGGACACCCTCGATAAATGGGCGTTTCTGATCTGCAACTAAACCTACCGATCGTCAAAATGGAAATATCCAGTGCTACCTCACCATTTTCTTTTACCCGCGGGGGCCTCTGTGGTGGTTTGGACCGTCCCGCCATGGTGTTCACGAACTATCCCCCCGAGCACAGGATCCCATAAGAAGTGATCCAACAGTTATTCAAGGTTAACCCTCCAAATACCCTTGTTTCGGTCGATTGTTCCCTAACTTTGTACTAGTATCCGCGAATATGTTTCCGTACAAGGCAGGGATTATTTCGCAGGTTAACCTAAATTAACTGTGCGAAACATATTCCAGGGTACTCGGACTCTACAGGGTGCAAGGTAAGAACAACTTTCGGGAACAGACAGGGTTGTATTTGGCTAGTTACCATTAGAGAACTGTTCCATAACCTCCTTCAGGACCCCGGAGGAAACTAATGACCGAGATAGATCTGGTACCCGAGTACTGTGCCGTACAGTACAAGGTCATTCAAGAAGTTATGGATCTAGCACCGACACATATTACTGTATAAGTGTTGACACCGCGGAAGATTGGTCCCGCCAGAGTATGGGGTAGAAGGAGGGCAGATACTGGTTATCGAATAGTTATCTAAAGTTGTCCTGAAAAATATACCCCTATCGCTTCCAGTTAATATTTTCCCATCCTCAAATAACTGCCCCATAACTTCCTACCTACCCTTCTAACTTGGTTAACAAAAGATCAACCCTTCACATATGACAGAAACGAAACAAACCCCCCCCCTGCACATCCATTGCCCCTCCCCCTCCTTTTTACCCCGTGTCCTCGCTCATTTACGGCCGTAACTCCTCTTCTTGTTCAACTCCCCTTCCTTCGTCCTCTCCCGGCCCTCAAAATATTTAGACGTTCGCTCCGTTTCCTGTGCACCTTCTTTCCCATTGCCCTCGTTACCATGAGCCGGACTGAACCGTCCAAGGCCCCTCTAACTGCGCCCAGGCAGCGCCTGACGAGAGCCCTGAGTTATAATGCTGGCCTTCACATAAGAGACCTCCATGGAGCACCCCCTACCCCAAAAGAAGACCTTACAATTCCAGTTGAAATAGTTACTCCCCAGGGCAAACGCGTTTTGATTAAAGACTCTGGTATTGTGCATACGGTTTCGCACAAGCACTGTCTCCCTACCGAGTCCGCGCTGCAACTTGTCGCAACCCTCTTCTACAATCCCGATCAGCCTCTAATCACAGCCGACGGAGAAGAAATAGATATTGAGAAACATGACGTCAATTTCGGCCCCTGCGTTTCAGATATGGCTATGTTCGAGTTCATCCAGACAATCGATGACTTGCTTGTGCCATGGAAGAAGTGGGGGACAAACCATCGTTGTCTCGACTCTGCTAACCAACCGAAAGTTGTGGAGATTTCTTTGTCCATGCCAGAAATGTTGCAGCTTAGTGAATTGAGAAAACACACTAGCCTGTGGCAGTTCGAGCGGAAATGGAATGTCGAACTTGTTTTACAGGAGAATAATATCTTCAGACGGTACAAGCGCCTTGTCGCCTTCGACATGGACTCCACTTTGATCGAGCAGGAAGTTATTGACGAGATCGCAAAGTTCCTCGGGGTGGAGGACCAAGTTTCGGTATTGTTTGACCCCTTGGGCTTTATTCCTCCACAAGTTTCTAATCTATTACAGTCAATCACCGCCCGGGCAATGAATGGGGAAATAGACTTCACAGAATCTCTTCGACAGCGAGTTGCACTACTCAACGGAGTCCCCTCAACGGTATTTCATGAACTCAAATCTGTCATCACTTTCGCCCCCGGTGTCCGCGAGCTATGCCGTGTGCTTAAGACCCTTGGATACAAATTAGCTGTTCTCAGTGGCGGGTTCATTCCTTTGGCTGATTATGTTAAAGAGCAGCTCGGCTTCGACTACGCTCACGCAAATAATGTATGAATAACGCTCGGAGGAAATATCTGATAATCCGCTGACCAAGAGTCCGACAGCTCGTTGTTTCCGAAGACGGTAAATTCCTTACTGGGGAGCTTTGTGGCCCCATCGTGCATGCTGAACGTAAAGCAATCCTACTCGAAGAGATCGCCAAAGAGAACGGGATCGCTCTTGAGCAAACCGTAGCGATCGGAGACGGTGCGAATGATCTAATGATGATGAGAAAAGCCGGTCTCGGCATTGCTTTTAATGCAAAGCCTTCTGTTCAGGTTGCGGCACCCACGAGACTCAACTCTGAAACCATGCTGGATGTCTTGTACATCCTTGGGTTTACTAAGGAGGAGATCCAGGCTCTGCTTGCGGTTGCAGGTTAGGTAGGAGGCTGCTGCTTTTTATCTTTATTTTAGCATTTCCCTTTGTGGTTCAGCCCGGTGTATCTGATGTTTCTTCGCACCTGTCTTCGCTTCTTTTCGTTCACAAATGTGAGGGATGTAATATAAATGCAGGGCCTAAATACCTCACCTTAGGGAATCTAAGTCAATTAAGTCCATGGTATGTGGTAGCTGTCAATGTGCCTTCTCGGTTCAAGAGTAGTATTGAAAAATTTGAGGAAGATCTGCGAGTGATCGTCCGTGACTTTGCAACAATCGTCGCATAATCAAGGAATACTTGGAAGATCCTACTTAGGATTTTAATTTAGGGCATCCCGAAGAATCTGAGTTGCCTGGCTGTGGGAGCGGTTTGCAGATGTTTCCATAGAATTTAGTTACCTGCAGCAGCATTGGTTATACCATCATCCGATCATTTGATTTTTCCCGTTCCGAATACCTCAAAAACACCAAGCACTGTGCAGTGCAATTGGGCCTAAGTATCAAGGGGTCTTTGTGGGCACAATGATCTATTGTGTAGCTGGGAATTCCACGATGTTACTGTGGTATGGCATTATATTCAGGTTTCCGCCCAATCTGAAGATATCTCCTCACTATAAAAAGCTGACTCTGTTGGCTCGTTACAGCGGTCATCCGCAAGCCCGAGGGCTAATTTGGGGCATAGACTCCTACCTCCACCTCTGTTGAATTTATTTTCTCCGTCCCTCAGCTTCACCCTTATTACGCTTGCATATTGTCCACCAATCCTGACTTCACAATTAGAATGTTCATCCCCTTCTCCTTTCTTAGTTTCCTTGACTAATTCTATGTTTATGAGGCAAAGAGTGGCTAATCACGTTTCCTTTTGAAGAAGTATGTAATAAAATAACTAAATAGCAAAAAGGTATTTGTCCAACCTCAAGAACTGGGGCCAAGGACCTGCTGAGCGTAGTAACTATATGTGTGTGGGGGGGAGCTAGGCTCGGTCAGCAGAGTGCGCTCACCTCGTTGACAATGTTTGCGAATTTATACTGACCGCCGGTCAGCAGTACGGACGCACCAACCCCACATGATGTCAGCTAGCTGGTCTCTCAGACACTAAGCTGGAAGCACAATTATTAACACCACTTAGACATTCCTGGTTAAGGTGTGCAAATAACGCCTCGCCGTCCCAAGTCCCTGATGCAGATGATTCTGGCCTTCCCTGACCACGAGCACCAACAACGCACTGAGGGTGTGCAAGGTTCCCCATCGTTATCCTCCAGTATACACTGCGCGCGTTTGGCTACTCAGAAGGTGAAAACAATATTCATCTATTGGCATCTAAGATCCTACAAGACTATATTATGATCCTTGGTATGACAGAATTGCACCCCACGCATATGGAAACAACCCCGGCGCATGAATGCACAATGACACTATATCCTAGGGGTCCTATAGGCTCTCGCGCCCGCCTGCAATAAAGTCCGGGATAGAAATCCGGTTCCACCCCGTCGAGTTGGTATTTTATTCATCCTTGTTTTCTCGTCGGGAATTTGACGGCGGACAAAGTTTTTGCATGACAATTTTGGTAAATTTAATGTGCGAGTACTCCACAAAGGAAAAAGAGTGGGCTGTGGGGACCCTGCCCAACCAAAAGATAACCAAGCACTCCTATTGGTACGCCTAATCGCGAAGCAGGGCTTGCTGCCAAAACCGGGGACTTGGGTTGCTTAAATATTGATATCTCCCAAAAGAGAAACACAGTAAAAGCCGATTGGCCGCCTTGCGTTATCCCTTAAACCCCTGAGACAGTCTAGCCTGGTTTTCAGTCTACTCGAATGACACTTGCCTATTATATATTAATCGGGATAGGAAAACTCTAGGACTCGGTGACGTGATAGTTCTCAGAACACCGCGAAATCTGTACTGCTCATCATGACTGTGGCAGAAATGACCGAAAGTATTTTTGGGGTAGATGTGGGCACGATTACTAGAGCAGGCCAGTACTCCAGATTGAAAACTGGGTTGGGAGGTCTCAGCAGTTTTAGGGATCTCTTCCTATGGGCTTTTGATTTCAATTCACTCCGGCCTTGTTGGGGTTGCTCTGGCCTCCATCTACTTACTCATCGTTGATCACTCGGGCATGGGGGTTCCTACTTTCTTTCGCATTTACAGGGTAGACAAAATCAAATATGAGGCACCAAGGACAAGGACCTCTAGTTGAAGGCTGAGGCGACAGTAGTGGGCGTGGGGTGTCTCGTGATAAAGTGACCATGCAAAGGTCTTGGTGATTACATGCCTGCAATAGTTTTGAGATTTTCACCAAAACTGTCGCATAGTCACTTTATCTAATACCTTTAAATTGCGCACTATAGCACCTAGTAGAGAAGCATTGCATTTTTCTGCACGACGACCTAACTGTGCTCCACGCTTACCTCACGCCGAAAGTTTGTTCAATCCAACAAAGACTCCTCAGGTAATCTGAGCGATTGTCACTACGTAGCCTCAGTTTTGCTACACTTACGCTCTGCTCGATCATTCCTACAATCCATCCGCTGCTGAATTAGCCAGGCTAATAGCACTATGCCCCGCCCTGGTTCTAGTAGGATTCGAAATATGTTACGTGGTCTTTAGAGTTTGCAAGATCACGAGTGCTAACACTTTGCGAAGTCTACACCCCGCATCGTCATTCTAGGGCTGTAGAAGCCAGATATTCATGATTTGTGCGTATATTTTGCTCTAGCTCATGATCACTATTGAGGCTCGTGGTTTTTATGTGAACAGCGTGTGATTCCCTGGGAGATGAGTTCAGCGGACCTAACAGGTCTTTGGCTATAAAGCCTGAAGTCCCCGACCCTCAGATGGACAAACCAGCAACAACTTTAGCATCTTGCCAACATTCGATTACCACTACTCAAACTCCCCAAGACCTGAACAAAGCCCTTCTCAAGAGAAGTTTTCCAGTACAGGCGCCAACGGTATAGTAGGCCCCTAATTACGCCCTCTTTTAATCATCCTCCATGAGCAGTCAGAGTTTATTGCAATGTGTTTGAACTAACACCTGGGCCACTGACAGATATCTTAGCTCCCTCAACCAAAAAATCTTCGAAATCTCAGACCCTCCGCCCAAGCCCTTAGGATGGAACAACCCGCTATCTTTGTGCCCGACGGCGGACCCGATGGGCCGGGGATGAGGATCCGCAGGGCCATCCTGGATCTTTTCTTAGGGGACGCAACAACTAATAACGTACCACGTAAGTTACCATATAAGCCGTTTCTAGTTCCACCCAACTATTTCTTCTCGCACCCCCTGCTAACCACTTATCCCCGGTGCCGGCTAGCCCCCTTTGATCCGGAGCAGACCCGGGCATGGCTCAGGTACATAGTTCCTGAAATTGAAAGAGCCTATGGGGTCCAAGGAATGTACACCCTGGCAGAACAGAGGCTCGATAGAGCCATTTTCCGGGTAAGCACGTTCTGTAAAACCATGCAAATCTCCTCAAAGAAAACAAAGGTGATTATCGATGAAATTCTCGGAGTTCAACCCGCCAATGGGGGGCCCAATGGTGCACCCAATGGCGCAGGGGACCCTGAGGGAGCTTGAGTGTTGGGCTGGAGGGTAGCATCGACGATGTCCTCATAGGGTAATCCCCGCTCGGGGGGATGGGCTGTGAATGGCATTGGCCAATGTTTACATTCTTAGGAGGATGAGGGTGAGGGGGAGGAGGGGAAAGGAGGAGGGGGAAGAGGAGGAGGATGCTTCCAATTTTTTAACATGTTTTGATGTTTCCCTTTTTGTGAGGTCTTTCACTCTTATTTGTGCCAATGGCTCAAGTACTAGTACCGCCCAAACTATGTTGCTTTGTTTTTATTCTCTCACTATCTGCCGTTTTTAGGCTTTCTGCTCTGCCAGCCTATGTCCAGCACGTTCGTTAGTTAGCTAGAGTATTTTCCAAATTAAACTACATTCACGCTCTTTACGAAAGAACCCACTGAGAAACCTTCCCTTATCACCATCGTAGGACAATTGTTCATTTGCCTCCATACTTGTTCTGTTTTACTTTACTCAGCAACCTACTTGAGAAACCTACACTTCCTTCCTACGGGGGACAAACGATACTCTACAGCACTATACCTACTGCATGTCACCAGTGCAAGCATCGTGCAAAATGACGCGATATAACATAGCTACACCGAAACTAGGATCAGCAACCATGAATTCGGACCCGCTAACCAACCACCACCGCAGCGCAATTCACCACAGCCGGTGGGAACCGGAAACCCGGGGAATGATGTAAATAACCTGAGCATCAATCATTGATAGGCTACATCAATCAATCAACAAGGTGTCCATACCATATCACAACAAATCACAAATGAGATTGCTCACCTCGATCGCAACTGCACCACACCATCTAAGTGGCCGGGGGTTTCCCTCATTGGGTGATATCAAGGGACGCCCAGGAACGCAATGCACGATTCTAGACCTCTCACAAAAGGACGGGCGGACGGGCGGACGGACGGAAGAAGGGAAGGAGGAAGGGAGAGAGAAAAATAATAGTCAGACACCCTAGTTACACCAGGATTCTTTGTGGCACTCATGTGCGCCCTATAACGTAGTGCAAGATTTCATGTTACTTGTGCCACGTTCCTTCGTGGATACACAAGTCATAAGCCATGTAGGTTAAGTGCTTTTGTGAAGGCAATTTGAAGAGCGGTGAGATTCAGTGCACACCGCAGAACCGGTACTGTAACCTGTGGCCCTCGTTATAGTGTCACGTCTGACAATTGGAAGCAAAAGAGGTCAACCAACGGCACACTCCACACCCCACCCCACCCCACTCCACAGATACCAAGCAGCTGACAAAGCCATCGCGATATCCGCTGGCCATATATCCAAAAGGAAAGGGGGATAAAATGTTGAACCTCACTGAGGAAACTGAAAGGTAATCACCGACAAGAGTGGGAAGCCGAGCCCCGCAAGTATTATATTATACTATGGCGCTATAGATAAATCGAGCTTGATTGGTCGGTCGATCGGTCGATTGGTAGATAGACTCCAAGCCGCATGATCGAGATATCGCAAAGCGATATCTTGTAATCGATGACTTTGTCCACCGCCGTTACCTGGTCTTCTTCGCAGAAGTGCATAACCCGGTCAGAACCGCTAGATCTCAAGCCCTGGCACGGTTACACTACCAGTATTAAACCCGATACCAACCGTAGTACCATAACTAGTATAATAGTGCTTGCAGAGAAACCTTCACTTTCATCAAAGTGTTGTTGTTTTTTTCATTTTTTTTTTTTTTTCAAATGATATATACACCGCTATGACACAATTCGTCTTCATTTGTGCATTTTTTACGCCAGGGATTGTGTTCCTTGTTGTTGCTGTTTTGGTAAACGAGAATTTAATATTCTATCGTTAGAGTATGATACTTGAAGGGAGCAAGGGAGATCTGCTCACTGCGGGAAAAGTTATTGGGGGATTGGGTGTTTCCGTGCACCGGGGAATATATATCATGAATGATGGGTTCATTTCCTCCAAGTGCCTGGGATTGCTCCTAGTGCTTACCCTGCTGGTGATGGTACTATAGTGGTACGCTGCGCAGAATTTCGTATGATACGCCAAGGGAGGCTTTGTAATCGTGGTCATAACTCGAATGATACTTCAACGTCGGAGAAACGATACTGACATTTCAACGGGCGGATGGGGGAGTAATCTAGTGGCAGGAAAACTATACAAGAAGGCTGGGAAAAACAAATAGCGGTAAAAAAGACCCGAGAGACTATTAGAATTTTGCTAACAGAATAGAAGATTGATAGAGAGGCGAATATAAATGTGAGCTTGTATTACCCATACTACGAATATTACCCCGGAGGTGGTATTTAAAAGGACCTTGACAGCTCAGACAAAGGTGGCAGAAAAGATATTATTAAAGGTATGCATTATAGAAATTTCTCTTGTTGGATGATCAGATGCGCAAACCACCACTGGCAACCGCCCAGATGGCTACTGGGATTTTTTCGTCCACATAGTAAATATCCAACTACTTTTTATCCTAACACCTTACATATTCTAGTTGAGTTTAAATTTTGAGTACCTTGACCTGGCAGTAGTTTATAAGGTGTTAAGATTCTACAATCTCCTCTTGTTTCTTCTGAAAGGTCTGAATTGATCTTACAAGTTATAGTTGATGATATTGAGATTTGGTGACTAGAGTTTTCAACTGAATATAGTTTAGGACCTATTTGGTGTACAACACTAAAAAAAGGTTGTATTTTGCTGATATAGCGTATAAGCTATAAAAACAAAAAAATAGTAGTATATTTTGGAAAAATATTACTGTTTGTGTAGTGATCCTAAAACTCAGCTACTATAGTCTACCAAAGTCTAGCCAATCCAGGTAGTAGGATGTGACTTAGTGGGTAATGGTAGAATATGTCTGTGGATTGACTGAGTAGTGTTAGTTACTTAGTCAGACAAGCAAACTAAGTGGTACTAGGTTAGACAGGTTAAGTATATCCTGGTTATGGAAATAAGGAAAGGTTTATATAAGATAGGGTAAATGTACAATAGATCTACGGAGTCCATAAGGTAAGGTAATCTTTGTGCATCATAGTTGACAGAGGTAGCATAAATGATAGAATTATTATATGAGTTATATACGTAATATAAATATGCATTATATATAGGCTTCCGCAGTGAATTAGACTATAATGTGGTTAAGTTACCCTATCTTGTATATCATGTAAATGATCACAAACCTTAAGTTACACTACCTCTAATATTACACCAAGGTTCTGGCAACACTTTAGTTATGATACCTGATAAATTGATGTTCCTCAATAGGTCAAGTGCTAGTGTGGTCTCAGCATATAGTCCATACCTATCATAGTAAACCAGTAGTAGTTACTAAAAGATTTGTAAAATTAGCTAATTATGGAGTAGTATGGTTCAACAATGGATAAGTGTCAACCATGTGGCTGAGTGTGCAACAAAATAATACTAACCTAATACTAAACCAAATCAAGCAAAAAAACTGTACTTTTATTCTGCCTTATCTTGTAACCATTTCTACAGTTTTTTTATTTGATTTGATCAAGTATGAGCTTAATTATCATATGTTGCATAATGAGGTACTACTTAGCCACATGGTTGACACTTATCCATTCTTGAACTATATTTAGAACTATATATACTAATATTGGTGCAGTTTTGGGCAAAATAGTAAACTTGATTTTATGTTGTGTGGACTTGAAGGTCAATTTAGTTTGCAGAGCAACCAGAGCTATCTTGAGAAAAATAGCAAAACATATTTTCAATAAAAAATCAAAATAATACAACAACTAAGCAAGTGAAAATGAAGGAAATCCAGAATCCTATAGTTCTATGAGAGCAGAATTTAATTATTAGAATATTTCATCACTGTGGGGTTAAGGTATTAGAAAATATAAGGCAAGGAGTTTAATTTAGTAATTAATACATTAAAAGAGAGTTAATAAAGCAGTTAATAATAATCATACTTGTATAGTGTAATTCTATCATCTCATTGAACTGGTATTCTAGCAGGCAGATAAACAATAATTTTTTTCTCTAATTTAACAAGCTAATCCATATGACCCAATATCAAATTCATCCAAAAGAATCAGGCTTAATTGTGTGTACCTGTTGCATTCGACATAGTTAATAGAAGTTTATTGTATCTGTTAAATTGTCTTGACTGACATTACTTTTACCACATCTTTAATCACAACAGATTATTCTGTTAGAAATATTTGAAAAGTAACTTGTAGGTACCTCTTGTTGCAGTGAATCTTTTTATAATAAAAAATCTTTTTACAATAATATCTCACTCAATATTTAAAGTGTCAATATTGCTCTAATTTTAAATTTAAATAGATTCTAAGAAGAGCAGATCCTACACAATCAGAAAAGATATACTGTAGATAATATAACTAGTTTGGTGATAACTTGCAAGTTTACAGGTTTTTGCTAAAATAACAATAATTTTTACCAATTACCTCTATTTTTTGGATAAAATACTGTAAAAACTTGAATAATTGGACAGTATGCTCAGTCATTAGGCTTTCCTCTCATGTTAAGGTCAAGATTTTTTTGTTTTTTTTTCGGTTTCAGGGGGTGGGAAAGGGCAGTGTTTTTACAGTGTTTTTTGCCCGTTTTCCAGAAAAGGGAATTTTGGACTTCATACTACACCGTCAAATTATTCAAGTTTTTACAGTATGCTAGAGTGATTGTTAAAGTGTTAAAATTATTTTCTGAGCTCCTACAATTATATTCTATAAGTTAGAAATTTGATTAAGCCAAAATTAATATTTTGTGGTTAAGGTCTAAGACTGAGGATTTCACTTGTGCAAGCTCATATAATTATTTTATTACTAAAACTGCTCATACAATATATATATATAAGGTATCTTAGGTGCAAATATCGCTTACTAGGTCACTAATATGAATCATAAATAATACTACCTAGGACAAGGACCAGCCCTACAACCCAATAAGTAATATAAAAGTTATGCCTAGAGTTATTTAAAAGTTGAAGTCAAATGCAAGTCTGTTTAGATTGTAAGTCCAATTATAGACCTGTATAAACTCTAAAATAAGCAGATTAGTATTTATTGTTAAGGGACTCTAGATCTATCAGTCTTGAAACAGTCATGATAGGTAACTAGAAAGTAGCTATAGGTTGTACTCTAGGAGTCTAAATAGTAGAACCTCACCTTTGAAAAGTATCATATTAAATACAATAAACTTGTTGGCTAAGCTGATTGACTAATAAACTGGATTGCTCAAATTTATACAACCTCTACAGTGCTAGTTAGTCCTATAGTACTCATGCCAAGGGTGTGGCTGGTAGCCACAACCCTAGGCTACTCACATGCGTGCAACCTTATGCCCTCATCCTGAGTGCTTAACAGCTCAAGCTCACTTCGTTGCTCAATATTACATGTAATTTTAGAGTAAAATTTAATATCAATAATTGATTAAAAAGTGAAGTAACTTTGAACAATTCCAAACAACCATATTTTAATCCTATCTACAAATCAACAAACGTGTCTCCTGCGATCACCATTGTACCACTACCATCCGTTAATCTAGCTGGCCAGCATGTGGCACTGTATATTGATATTAAGTGATGTATTCAAGCAGCCCCTACCAAGCTAACAACCTTTGATTAGGATCAAGTAAATATTACAGCAACTGCTCGTGTAAGTAAAATTCCTATATCACATCTATGTACCCTCTACAAAGGCTGTGAATCCAAACACGATCAACTAGCGACAAACCATCTTTTTTTGAGCTAAGAACTTGCCATATGCCAGTCTCTAGATTGTCTTTATACAGTAGGAACTAGTGCACGACTACAAATAGTTTGCAGCTGTGCCAATACTGTTCTTCAAATGTCCTCTACATTACCTGGACCGGTACCTGTCATTACTGAGCAGTACACTCAACGCTTCATGCAATGCCATCCTGAATATTATATTCAGATACAAACAAATCTTTCTGCAAACTGCAAAAACACACTTCAACTTTATGAGATACAAACTTTGTTTGACAAATATGAGAAGGTTTTTTTTCAACAGTATAAGATCAAGTCCTCAGATATCAACAATTGCGATAAGACAAGCTTTCAAATTGGCATTGGAGAAGATCAATCGATCATCATACGAGATTTAACCCACCAATCCAATATTGGTAGCTCTACTAATCGTAAGTTGATTGCTGTTTGTGAAACTATTTCCAAGGTTGGTTTTGTCCTTTCATCTGTGATTATTATTCTAGGAGTCATCCATCAAGAGTCATATTCTAACTGCACATAAAATTTGTATGATTACTTTGTTGGCACCCCTGATACATGCTACAGTAACAATAAATTGTCCTTTAAGAAGTTAGTTCATTTTGAAAAGTTTTCCTATGTAAGACAGAGTGGCTCCTACAGACGGCTTCAACTTGATCGTTTCAGATCTCATTGAACTAAACAGTTCATCGACTACTATGATGGGCACAGGATTGTTGCCTTCTGACAACTACCACATACCAGTTGTTCAAATGTGTATAGGCACAATCTTATATCTATCAGAATATACTAACGCAATACTAAGCAAGTATTGCGGGTAGGCCTTGATGAGGAGAGGTAGATTTATGAAGGTAGATTGGTAGGTAGTCTGTTCCTTATTCTTCTAAGGGAGAGAGGTGGGCGGTAGCCCCTATATATACAAGAGTGCGCCCTCCCGTTATCTAAAAGAATATAAAAGGGAAAAATATAAGTACGAACGTGTTTTACCGTAACGTCAGTAGGAAAAACATAAGTACGAACATATTTGACCCTGAAAACCTGCCAAGAAAATCCCAAGGGTTTATATATATCTAAAGTGAGGTGAGGGGTTTCGTTGTGGATGATAAGACATAAAGGAAGGAGCAATAACCGTTAAAATATGTGATAAGCAAGCGAAATAACCCGAATACCAGATAAAGAAATATACATAAGAATCCTTATCGTAATAATGAAATATAACACATATAAACGCATAGTATGTCCTAGCTGTAGTAATGTATGCGGTGTAATAGGTATTGCTGAAACACTAACCAAGTAAGAGAATATACGATATGTTCAAGGAAATATTCATATAAAAACAAATAAGAAATTTCAACACTTCCACTCATTATCTACAGCCCAGAGGTCCCATCAACCGTGTATGTGCCGGTTTCGCTAAGACTTTGGTGCAGATATCGGCAAGGTTTTCTGACGACTCAACTTTTAGTAAAGTGAACGAACCGCGGTCGAGTTCTTCTCATATTTTGTGAAAGTGAACATCGATGTGTTTGGTACGTTCATTGAGTTGATGGTTAGTCGCAAGAAAATTAGCGCTGGTATTATCGCCATGCAAAGCGATCGGTAAATCTAGTCGAATATCGTTGAGGCCTTTTTGGAACTATTGGATTTGTCACGTAGCCAGTGACATAGCAACGTATTCCGCTTCGGTAGTAGATGTAGCAACGGATGCCTATTTCTTGGATCGCCAGGAGATACATGAACCATTTAAGATAACAATGTATCCTGAGAAGGAGCGGCGGGTATCAAGGGAAGCGGCAAAGTCTGCATCAGCATAGACATCGATAGCGGGAGTTGCGTTGGTTGGGTACGGGTAGAACAATCCTATATTTTCCGTTCCAGCAAGGTAACCAAGGACATGTTTAGCGGCCTTTAAGTGTGCTTCAGATGGGCAAGAAGAAAATTTAGAAAGAAATGAAATCGTATACGAGAGGTCAGGTCTTGTTCCAGTGGTGAGGTACATAAGTGATCCTATAACCGATTGGTAAATGGAGGGGTCTGGTATCCGTATGTCTTCGGTCCCTTTCGTAAGTTGAATGCCTTTTGGTAAAGGGGTAGAAACAGAACGTGAGTTTTCCATGCCATATCGTTGGAGGACTAACTTGATGTATTTTTGCTGGGTAAGATGTATGCCGTCTGGTGTATACGTTATGTGCAAGCCGAGTAGGAAGTTAGCTTCCCCTAGGTCAGTGATCTCGAATGCCTTTTTCAGGTCGTTTATCAGAGATGTGGCCTGGGGGGAGTCGGCTGCGTGTATGGCAATGTCGTCAACGTAAACCGATATGAAGATGTCGTGTTTAGCATGGACGAACATGCATGGGTCGAGGGCTGATGTCGTAAATACTTTGGAGGTTAAGAATTTTACGAAGAGAGCATACCATTCATTCGCAGATTGCTTAAGTCCATAAAGACATTGGTTAAGTTTCCATACTTTTTCTCCGTCACGGTACCGAGGTAACGGTCGTAGGTAAACTTATTCTTTGAGTTCGCCGTAGAGGAAAGCAGATGTGACATCGAATTGTCGCGGTCGCCATTTGTTTTTGGCGCATATCGCGAGGAGGAAGCGGAGAGATTCATAACGGAGGACAGGGGCGAATGTTTCTTCGAAGTCGAAGCCAGGAATTTGTGAAAACCCTTTGGCCACGGCTCTTGCGCGAAACCTTTCGAAAGTCCCATCTGCGTTATGTTTCGTCTTGTAAACCCACTTACTATCGATTATCTTCTCCTCCCATCGGTCTCTCAACAACATCGAAGGTTTCATTCCTTTTTAGTGCATTAATCTCGTTATCCATCGCCGTGGTCTATTATTCCTCAAGCGTACTGTTGATCGCTTGGTGATACGTGGTGGGATCCTCATCCCGTAGTTCAGTAGCATTTCTGCCAAAGCGTACCGGTGGGCGTGAGATTCGTCCTGACCTTGTCCGTGTTTCCGGTTGCTCGTCTGGTAGGGCCTCATGTTCTTGAGGTTGTTGTTCCAACGGAGCAGGTTCCGGAGTAGGTGATTGTTTGTTCGGTCGGTCGTAGGTCTCTGGATGTGGAGGTAATGGAGGAGGATGGATTTCAATCGGTGTTGTGCGGTTTGTAGGTGTCGTACTCTGGTCCAATTCCAAAGTCCTACTGTACGATTGCAGGTCTATTGGAAAGGAGGGAGGATGGACGGTCGCAAATTGGGATTCCGGAGCAGGTGTTGTACTTGGCACTTCTGATTGTTCAATCGTTCTAGTGGTCCAGTGTACCTGTCGTGTTTCGGATATCTTATGTTGCGAGGGGATGTATATCCGGTATATCTTGTCAGAGGATGTGTATCCAACAAGATTGCCTTCGATCGCCCGGGGCTGTAGCTCCGTTCCTGGTTTTCTGGTCTCCTCAGGTATGCGGACGAAGCATTTGGTCCCTTATGGGCGCAGGTGGTTGATCAACGGCTTTTGGTTGTAGAGAGATTCATAGGGCGTTGAACTTCCTATGGATCGGTTGGGAAGACGGTTTCTGAGGTATACGGCAGTTGCGATTGCTTCTGCCCAAAGTCGTAGAGTTAAACCTTTTAACATGGACCTAGTGGTGGTGGTTATTATGGTCCTGTTATACCATTCAGCAACGCCATTTGATTCATGTGAGTAGGGTGGAGTTTTGTCATAAAGTATTCCATGCGCCTGAAACAGGTTTAGCATTTCATGGTTCACGTATTCACCACCGTTATCAGTTCTGAATCGTTTGATTATGGCGCTATCTTGGGTTTGTCGCTCCTGGATGAACTGTTTGAAGACTTTTACAGTATCGGATTTTACCTTGATGGGGTAAATCCAGGTGTATCGTGTGCAGTCATCAATGAAGGTGATATAGTACCAAGAATTACCAAAGGATGGTGTCCAGAATTTTCCGCTTAAGTCTGAGTGAATTAACTCGAAGGTGCTTTGGCAACGGTGCTGTGTTGGTTCTGGTTTTCGTTTGGACAACTTTGAGGTAATGCAAGTTTCGCATTGCCAACCTGTAGGAACATTAGGGATTTGGGGTATGTCGGAGTATTTGTCGGAGCGAAGGTAGGCTGGTGAGGGATGACCCAAGGCTTCATGCCACTCCTGATAGGTCATTTTGTATGCCTGTTCCTTACTTTCATGCACGACATAATCTTGTCCATCAAGCTTGCCCCATAAAACCTCTTTATTCTCTCCCATGACATACATGTCCTTCCCTGAACTGCGTAAAGAAAACCCTTTTCCCAAAGAAACGATAGCGCGCCACGATAACAAATTGCATTGACCCAACTTAGGAACCCAGAGAAAATGTTGAAGAAAAACAGGAGATACATGCCCATTAGACGTTTTGGCCATGAGCTTAACTGATCCACGGCCGCATGACTCTATTACAGAGTCATCGCCTAACTTGACGTTTCCTTTGTCTGGTTCAAAGTTTATATGAAGGTCTAGGTCGGTTGTCATATGTGAGCTTGCGCCTGTATCGATTACCCAATTGTGTGGGTGAGGGGTCTTTTGCGTAGTGGTAAGGGTTGAGGATATACTGACCGGTTTGGATGTCTTTTCCTAGCCGATCTGGGCCGTGTCAATCGCCCTCCTTACCTTCCTCTTTTGGTTATCGGTCTTGAGTTTGTGACACTCTTTCTAAGTATGCCCTTCATTGCGTCCAGAGGGGTAATGCTTTTTGCAGTATGAGCATTTCTTGGCTGTGAACGAGGTGCTGTTTCCCTTTTGTTGGGGTTGTTCCTTCCCTTTTCCTTTGACAGTGGCGGAGTTATACGCCTTGTCCTCTTCAGAGTTAACCGAAGTTTTAAGGTCCAACAACCTGTTATAGACATGGTTGTAGGTAAGGTCCTCCTCGGTTTGGAGGTTGTTGACGATGTTGTTCATCGACTCGGGAAGGGACCGGAGAACGACAGCAGCTTTTGCTTCTGATGACTCGAATACTGTCTTAAATGCAAAAGGTAGGGCGTAACGGTCATTTTCGGTAGCTGAGGTGCAACGTTGTTGCATGCGATTCCAGAGGGTGTCGAACTTGCCGATGTGATCAGCGATGGGTTCAGACAACTCGTATTTGGTATCGAGAACGGCGTTGAGTTGGTCGAAGAAGGAGAAGGTGTTTTCTCTGTCAAATTTATCCTGGAACACCGTCCAGATTGGGTGCGGCGTTTTGTGGGTTGCCAGGAGGATGAGCCATTTTGAATCAATGGTCTTGCGGAAGTAGGCCGATGCCCACTGGTAGCGATTGCGAAATTCATCTATAGGGTCAACATTTGTCAGATTCCCGTCTTCATCCCGTATTTCAGCGGGGATGGTTTCCGTTCCTTGCACAATGTCCCAGCAGTTGAACAGTCCGAAGACGTAGTCGGAGATGTCACGCCATGTGTGGTAGTTCTCAGGCCCAGTCAGCTTTGAGATAGAGTTAAGTTTGTCCTGGGTGCGAAGCTGTGTTTAGAGTTAAAAGCGAGTGTCCGTCCCCTTTGGTCAATGGGCAGAGAGGTTGCTGGGGGATTGTCTGTCGAAGGTTCAGGGACGGTGGTTGAGCCTGAGGCCATGGTGGATTTTGGTTACACAAGTTGTGTTCTTCGAATCGTTCACTGTGACCACACACCCCCTTTATGTCCACACAACTTTTATCAAGCCTGAAAGTAACACGTTCACCTCTCCAGGATATCTCTGGCAGTGTCCACCCTCAGATATGTTAACTACCAGGTGATTGATAAAGTGTGTGGGGGGGTGGTGGGTAACGCTTGTGCGCACAAAGAGAGGAAAAGAAGGAGACGGAGGTGAACAGTGAAAAGAGCTAGGTTAAGTAGTGATTAACGCCGAGAGTGTTTCGCCGAGACTTGTGTAATGCCGAGGCCAAGAATGCTTAGTTTCGTCAAAGAAGAAGTGTTCCGTCTGGTCGATGTTTCGTGCCAAGAAATAAACTTTGCCAAGAAAAATATTTCAGGGTTTTATTCTTGTGGGAAACGTGGATCGATGACAGGACGGGTTTCGCTTTGTTGACTGTGAGCTTTTGTGATCTGTTGGTGGGTGTGAATGTATATCCTAAAGATATAGGAGGCCCTGGCTCATAGCCTGTTCAAATGTGTATGGGCACGATCTCATATCTATCGGAATATACTAACGCAATACTAAGCAAGTATTGCGGGTAGGCCTTGATGAGGAGAGGTAGATTTATGAAGGTAGATTGGTAGGTAGTCTGTTCCTTATTCTTCTAAGGGAGAAAAGTGGGCGGTAGCCCCTATATATACAAGAGTGCGCCCTCCTGTTATCTAAAAGAATATAAAAGGGAAAAATATAAGTACGAACGTGTTTTACCGTAACGTCAGTAGGAAAAACATAAGTGCGAACATATTTGACCCTGAAAACCTGCCAAGAAAATCCCAAAAGTTTATAAAAATCTAAAGTGGTGTGAGGGGTTTCGTTGTGGATGATAAGACATAAAGGACGGAGCAATAACCGTTAAAATATGTGATAAGCAAGTGAAATAACCCGAATACCAGATAAAGAAATATACATAAGAATGCTTATCATAATAATGAAATATAACAGATATAAACGCATAGTATGTCCTGGCTGTAGTAATGTATGCGGTGTAATAGGTATTGCCGAAACACTAATCAAGTAAGAGAATATACGATATGTTCAAGGAAATATTCATATAAAAACAAATAAGAAATCTCAACACCAGTTACCTCCTTCAACCCTTAGAAGATGTAGTATTTCTACTGTATAAGGATTACCATGCTGAGGTAGTAGATGCTGGTACACGTAGAGGCTATAGAGACTTATGATAAATTTGAGTTTCTGAAAATGATTGATTCAATCCGCCAGCAAACATTGAAAAAATCACCTATGAAATCCAATTTCTATGCTACTGGCCTTTTTCTATATAATTCCAATATTGTAATTGCAAAATTATCTGAGTCTGTTATCACATATACCCAACCTACCATCCCACAACCTTTATTATCAAAGTCCATTCCTCTTACAATTCCCAGCCTAAAGACACAGGATGAGGACGTAGGGCGAGAAGCGACAAACCTTTGATCCTCATTTAGGTATAGATTCAAAGTTGTACTATAAGGCCGTTTGGTACAACGATGGTCTGGTGCTCTAGCAATAGAGTACTAAGACCAAAATCAGGCAGCAGAGGAAGCACAATATACAAGGCAGAGGGCACACAACAGGAAACTGATACAAAAGGTAGGTGTTATTTATGCCTCAGAGGCTGATTAAATCTTGAAAATAAAGGACGAGATAGAGGTGGAAATCACAGAGAAGCAGTTAAAGAAAGTAAAAAATGTAAGGGACTGAGCAGGAAAGGCTTAACGAAAGGATTTAATTGATGAATTGAAGGCCTATATTAAAAACCAGTATGCATTTCAAGCATTTAACAAGAAGATTGCTAAGTCAATACTTGTAGGTATCAGACAACATGGAAGGTTGAGAAAATAATTATATCATAAATAATATAAATTAGAGGTTTTTAACATTGTATTAATTAATAATGTAAGTTAGGAGATAAAGTGATTTAGAGCCACAAAGTGCTGGAGAGGTACAAAGTACGGTTGAGTCACCAAGTGGTGTAGAGCTGAAAGGTGATGTTAAGCTGTCAGGCTGTAACGGAATCCTACTACGTTTCTACTATTACAACTGACTTGATGTTGGTTATTACTTATTTGGGTTTATACCTGATAAGCGCTACCATTTTGTTGTCCCTCCCTACTTGGTTATGACTTCCTAACTGGCTATTCCTTCCTTGTTTCGGTTATTATAATTCCCTCCTTATTTCAACCTATTTGGGTATCGCTATCCTCCTGCCATACCTAATACATTTGTTTAGTATTAGCGTTCTCTTGTTCCTTCTTGTTTGGATTCTATTACTTGTTTTGTTAGCTCTATGCTGTTACTTTTACCCCTCTGTTTTCGGAATATGGTTACCTTATTATGGAGCCTCTGTTACCATTTTGTTGGACAGGATATTTGAGCTTTTGTTAAGTTTTCTTACCGGCAATCTTTTGTATGTTAAGAGCCTGCAATCCCTTAAGGATTTAGACTCCCAAGCTTCATAGAACTATCATCTTTAATACTACAAGTTGAATGGTCACACTATTAGTTCCATACCTTTTACCTTGTCTATTGAAGACCTATATATCGATGTTTCTTCCCCTATCATAATAGTATCTTCAGAGTCCCTTTGAAATTCACGAGAAACTTGGGAGTGGGTTACATTTTCTGGCCTAGACTCAAGTATACTTTTGATATTCAGCAGAGGACTGATCGCCCTTCGCCTACCTTGACCCTGCACTACAAGTACACCTTCCTGTTTCCAAGAAGGCCTTGAGCGGACTTCTGGTGAGACCAGCTCACCCTAGCTAGCAACTATTTCACTTATAAGAGATACAGGAAGACATTTCACTAGAGGATCGGTAGCTTCCTCCTCAGGGCCTCAAAGTCAAGCGCTTGTACCCCTACCTGCTCCACTATCTGAGGATTCAGAACTATCTTAAGTAAATAGCAGCAGCAGCAAAAATGTGGACCAAGTACAAGTCCAAGCTTTACACCAAGCCCTAGACCAAGACCAAGAACAAGTCCAAGAACAGCTCCACCAAGAAGTCCAATCCAAGTAAGAACCAAGTTAGAATCAGAATCAGATTCTGGTCCAGAGAACGCTCAGGGACCAGCACCCACACCTTCGTCACCTAGACCACCTAGTTTACCAAGAGAACTAAGAGAACCAAGCCCTGCACCTGACAATTTACCTAGTCCACCAAGACCACCTAGTCCACCAAGTCCACTAAGCAATCCAATTCATGAACCCATTACCATGTCAGTCCCCCCAGAGGGAAATAATTATCGTAATGGCTAGAACCATTTACATTTACAGGAGAAGGAAAAGATCGAGAGCCATTAAGAATCAATTCTTTTTTCAATACCGTCCATTGATACAACGCCAGCTTTGGAATAACTGGCGATGCCCCTGAAGCCCTGCAATACTATAGAGCCTAAGGCATCGAAAAGGCACTCGATAAATTTACCCAATATCAAGAATTCCGAGGTGACCACACAGTTACTGGACTCAAACAAAATTTCATAGCCTACTTCCTTCGTTCCACATCCACAGATACCATCTATGAACAGTGGCTATAAGTCAAGTAAACTACCGGTGGAAAAACAGCCAAGATTACTGACACTGTAATCAGACTTGAAACCTTGAGAGACAGTTTCCCTCCAGGAATAATTTCTGACTATTCAGCAAAGCTGAGACTCCTAGATGCCATGGATATCAAACTCAAACGAGAAGTGAAAACACATATCACTTCTGACACCTCCTTTGACCAGCTAGCGGAGAGAGCAGAAAAGTGAGATGCAATTGCCCACTCTACAGGACTCTATAGAAATCGTCAAGGAAATGCAACCTCCAATGCAGTTTCCCAACAAGCATTAAAGCGCCCCAAGAATAACACTTAGCTAAATCAACCAAGGGTTTTTAAAAATACCTCGCAGCATCCAAGAGTATCCCAGGCCGAGAACGATCGGCGGAGAAGAGACAATGACTGTAACTATTGTGGAAAATATGAACACTACTCAGATAACTGCTTTCAGAAGAAGAAGCCTAAGAGCTACCTGCAGCGAGGAACTCGAGGCCCTGGTGGATCCAGGAGACCCTATAATGTCAGGAGAATATACCACACCCAGGAAGACAATCCTAATGCAAAGGAATCAGTTACAGTTACCACCAACTATGCAGGACCTAGTGGAACACAATCCCAAGCCCTCCAAGTATACATCACAGACAATGGCCACAAAGCAAAGGAATTATGCGATACAGGAATCACAGGAGACAACTTGATATTAGGAAAGTTTGTCACCTCCCACCAAATATCTATCAGAGACCTAGAGACTCTAATCAACCTGAAGATCATAGTTGACGGATCACGCTCCGCAATCATATATGTGGCAAAGCCTGTCATACAGATTAACTTGGAAAGCGGCGATATCTCTGAAGCCCTAGTCTGTTCTCTGGACAACTGTGATATCTTCTTAGGAATGTCTTACCTTACTGCACACCATGTGGCAATAGATTGCGGAAAATCTATTATCAGTTTCCCTGAAAAAGGAATCACTTTGACCTGGAATAAAGCAACTAATGCAAGATTTTCAGACATGAATAACGCAGATGCCCTTGATTTAATTTCCGAGTTTCCTACAGTATTCCCTAGCAAGAAGAGAGCGGAATTACCATCTATGAGAGATGTCAACCACCATATCTAGCTGAAAGTCTCAATTTCGGCCCATAATCCGACACTCTTCACATTTTCTGACAAGCTTATGCCAGCATACAGAGCACTCTTTGAAGACTGGAATGCACAAGGAATCATTTCCCGAAGCGAGACACACAACCTAATGAACATATTCCCAAAGCTAAAACCCAATGGCAAAATCACACTGCTTGCAGACCTTGTCCCCAGAAATGATTTACTATGAAGGACCATGGAGCGATTCCCAACCAAACCATCTATGCAGAACTGTTTCCAGAGCAAAGTTCAGATTGACCATAGACCTTGCAATTTGGTACTTACAAAAAACATGTTCTCCCCAGCGGTGAGAAAAACATCACCTTCAAGACACCCTTTGGATCCTTTGCAGGCAGAGTTATGCTGCAAGGAGATGCCAACGCCCCTGCTACAGCTATGAGAGTAATAGAGTTTGTCCTAGATGTATTTATTGGAAAGTTCATTTGGGCATACATGGATGACATTACCATCTACCTAGAAACAGTTGAGAACCATATTTCACACATCAGATCAGTCTTGGGAAGATTGAAGCAGCACAAAATCAAAGCATCGCCAGCCAAGTGCAAATTCTTTACCACAAAGCTCTCACTCTGAGAATATGTTATAGATGAAAACGGAATTTATGCAACCACGGAAATAATTCGATCCATCCATAACTGGACCAGACCAAAATCGAAACTGGATGTTCAGCCCTGTATAGGAGTCGTCATATATCATACATAATTCCTCCCACACCTTACCTCAAATACTACCCTACTCTCGGACCTAATTTCCAAAGTAGTGTTTGATTAACGACCTCTGCATGAGGAAGCCTTCAAACAGGTTAAGCACTTAGTCATGGAGACAATTCCACTCTGCCCCACCTCATATGAGACAACAGCTGATCCAATATACATCATAACTGACACCTCTAAGGTTGGATCAGGAGCATGGGTTGGCCAAGGACCTTCCCCTGAGAAAGCATATCCTGCCGCATTCCACATGAGAAAGTTAGCTACAAGTCTGCTGTACTATCCAGTCCATGAATTGGAACTGTTGCGATTGTAGATACCATTGAGGGATTCTATCCAATTCTATATAGCACCAAGCTCACTGTTGTGTCTGATAACTAGGCACTATCCTTTATCCTAAAACAGATTGACCTACCTTAGCACCAAACCACATCCTGCATGTTCCTGTAATATTATGATTTCGATATCATAGACAGACCTGGTAAAGACAATGTCCTTGCAGATGCACTATCCAGGATCTATGAAGACACCCCTGCTAAAGAAGACAAAATACTCGAAGACCCTACAGAGAAGAAGTCTATAAAGAACCCTTCCTGTACCATGAACTGTGTATCAAGACGCTACCGTGATATCGCCCATGCCCAAGACCCTTCCTCTACCCTCACTCTTCAAATACTGTCTCGCATTCTTACTCCTGCACACCACTCGATGTGGAACTCACAACATGGCACCAACTTAAACCCCTCCAGCACGCAAGAAGCGTCTTGCTATTCAGATTCGTTTGAACAAGGCATGGACAAAGCAGCAGATAGCTACGAGCTTGCAACCAATGCCACTCAAGGTTGTGAAATCGTCGAGACCTCGTCCTATCTCTGCAACCCTCAAGAGCCATCCCAAGCCAGGGTACTTATTGAGCGAGCTAAAGCTCCAGTGTCTGGCATTGGGGCGAGAATTAACAATACTCTAGGAGATATGGACTGAGTACTGCATCCAGATGCTATCACTAACTGCTATAAACGAATCCATGAATCTATCACCCAACTCGAATTCCTTGCAGTCACCACCTGCGGAAATATCGTGCTCAGCAGCACACCTACTGAACCTGACCCACAGCCCAAACCAGTCCCTCCTCGACCCTGAGTTAAGAACTGGACCGATTTCTTGAATCTAAACACACGTAGCTATCCACTGGACTGCCTGTGTCTCGAATGAGGGCCAAACCTACTTAGATGGAAAGAATACAGGATACTTTCCCTCAGGATCTCGCGATATTCTAGGGCCCTTGCCTCTCTACTCTTCAACTAACTTTGTCTCTCCTCATGATCCCAAGCACAGAGCGCAGCACATATGGGCTTTTCCTCCTCCCCTCCTTATTGATCATGGCTACCTAGTCTTTCATACAGTTATTGATAAAGGAAAAGAAAGAGAAATACTGGATGTCGACCAAGGATGGGATTTACCTATCCCAGAAGCGCTTGTCGATTATGAGGATTGCTTATTTGATCAGCCCTCTTCACGGCTTGATATTCACACTTTTCAACTTACCAACTACATGAACGGAAACTGGTACTCAAGCATTTGAAATGCTACCCAGAATGACCCTCAGCTTGAAGTTGTTACCAAGGCTATCAACCACCCTTACTGGCTTTTATATAATGCAGTTCTAGTCAGAAAGGGGAAGTATGACAGCAGAGACTATCCTTATGTGCCCTATGAAGTAAGCTATCAAGGTGCTAACATCAGAGACGAAATTGTGCACATTACCCATGAACACATTGCACATATGGGTTGGCAGAAATGTTTTGAATATGCTTGAAGCCACTTCTACTGGCTCTACATGAGGAATGATTTTAAGGACTAAATCCACAGATGCCACCTATGCCAGCTCGACAAGCAACCTACCACTGTCCCTGAAGGATCAGTCACCACCCTCCCTGTCCCCAGACCGCCATTCTCGTCCCTTGGAATTGATTTTGCAGGACCCTTCCCTAGCAGTACCAACCTTGAACTCATCATGGTTGATGTTGGATTGATTCTGTGGCTTTACCTACCTCATACCAGTCTCCCAATACATCACAGCTATCGAAATAGCATACACCCTTATTGCGCGAGTCTGCCCATTCATGGTTTCCCTTCCTTCTTAGTTTCAGAGAGTGACACCAAGTTTATCTCCCGCTTTTGGAACCAGCTTATGGCAAATCTCAATGTTAATCTCAACATGGCTACTGTTAGGCACAAATGACTCCCAAGAGGATTACATGACTTTTCAGAAAGGACTGCATGAATCTGAACCTCCACTGGCAATTACCCCCCTGCGGCCCCGGCGTTCGCCCTGGGGGTCGACACTGGCACCTTGTGCAGTTGATCATTTACTAAGAAAAACAAGAAATTGGAACACATCTTGTAACCCCGTATACGTCGTCGCCGTCCGTCCGACCGGATGCTGTCCGCAGGGTATATGAGAGGGCCTCTCTGGCTACGTCTGGGAAGTGGAACGAAGCGATTCCGTCTAGATCTCGCGGAGTTACACCCCGATGAAGTTAAGAGAGCCCGGGTAGTCCCATATGGGTACGAATGCGCAATTGAAGTAGGCTACTCCGACACACACCGCGAGTACACTGACGCCCCGTGATGCCTATAAGGTCAATGGACCTATCCGAACAAGTTGATAAGGAGAGGCAGTGAAGACGAGAAGGTATTGGCCCGATCGTGAACACTAGTTATCCTGAAAACCCGCTGTAGAGCCGGATAAGACGGCACGAAGCAGATTCGGCCAACAACCAAGCTGGCCCCTAGGAGTTCCAAGAAGTTATTAGTACGTTCCAAACTGGACGACCATATCTTGTCAACCGAAAGAAGGTTGACAACTCAGACTAAGGGGGTCCACACCCTCAGAGAAGTCGGGAGCTCTGATCATACCATTAGCTGTCTGGGGGAAGAGAAAGTTTCATGGTCAAAGCGGGTTCGCTCTTGGATTAAGAGACGAAGGTTTGGAAGATAATACCAGTTTATATGTAAACCTGTTGTAGTCCGCGAACACTCAGACGCGGGATATAAATATCGAAGTGCCTCCCTAGGTTTAGCGAGACATCAAGCAACGGAGAAGAGATCCTATCAAGATCATACATTATTACTCAAAAATCTTTACCTACGAGCATTCTTAGACAATCTCTATTTACGAAGAAAGATTTAAGCCTAGTTTGATTCGCTTGCCCTTAGAATCAACTACCCTTAACAGTATATTGATATTTCTTCTTGTTACCAAGGCTCACTACATCACATTTGGACCTCTCCAAGTCATACCTCTGGAATCACACAAGCTCATAGCTGATTCCACCCTCCTCGACGAGCTTCTGCTCGAACCTCGCCCCTCAAAATACATCTCCTCATTCGTAGAAATACTGGAAAACTCCCTCTCGGAGATCCAATTCTTCATACCTCCAGAACCCTCCTGGTTCACCGACCCCTTACTCATCCCTACCGAATCAGATTTCCAAGAAATCTACTAACACTTCTACGGTCCCACCTTCCTGTGGAAACCGTTCCAAGACTACGATACGGAAGAAGAAGGAACCTCCAGTTGTTTCAGCTTTACCTCCCCATCCTTCACCCCATCTCTTTGGAGACTAGGAAAACATCCAGAGTCCCAATAAGAACGAGATGGCCCGACAATTGACTGTCGACACGGACAAAGCCATGTCGGACATAGAGGAAGTCTCTCTAGTTGGAAGCGATCATGCACCTGGGCGCTCCAGGTCACCTTTGGCACTCCACCACCTTTCACAGCCCAGTGGAGTCAGAAAATCGGCCCCTAGAACTCGTTCAAGCACTCCCCGTCCTCCCGACGCCAGAAATCCAGCTATGGAAAGATTAGCAGAACGTATAGGCCAGGCAATGAGCTACTTCTACCGTACCCTTCAGGAATCAGTTGATATGCAACATCTGGCCTACCGGGAACTATCTGGTCAAGCTCAGGATCAGGCAACCCAACTCCAGCACCATGCCCAACAGATACCGCGTGGGGAACAGATTATTGGCGAAGAGTTGAAACAGGTCAATTCGGGACTTGAAATGTTAGCAACCGAAACCGCCGCACTGCAAGAGGCAACCACCAAACGATTGGAGGCAAAGTTGCGGGTGCAGGAAGAACGTGCTGCACACCATGAGGCGGTAAGTACCCAACTTCATGCTAACATTGGGACAATAGGACAAGAGTCGCAGGATCGAGACCGCCAGGTAGAACAGGCTTTGGCTAGGCAAAAGGCAGAACTCCTCCAAAGACAAGTGGCCGCACAAAAAGAACATGAGCGGACCAGAGAGGAGTTACCAGAACTGCACCAACGCCTGGAACAGGAGCGGTCAGAAAGAGAGGCCTATGTGATCAGGCAAAATGCTGCATCCGAACAACCAAATCGAATGTTGACTCATATGAATGAAACCCTCGTGCAACTACAAGTTGCGAGTAACCCACCAAGCGTGTTGGAAACAGTGGCACCACAGCCAGTGGAAAATCCGGGATTGGAAAAACGAACCACGGCGGAGGGCGGAGAAGAGTTCCGGTTCATTCCCCGAAGAGACAAGGGAAAGGCCGTGGATCGTGGGGATGGAAACGGAAATGGCGGAAAAGAACCACCACCGCCCCCAGCAAATGCATCCAACCCAGGAGATGATGACCCTGGGTCGGAAGACAGAGGCGGTCCCTCACGACGGGTTGTTGAGCCATCACGAAGACCCTTGCCTGGCCCTAAGTTTGAATCCGAAGCCGACGCATGGGTCGACCGACTCGGGCAAGCCTTGTCAAGGACCACCCGCCGGCAAGCGGATCCACCATTCAAGTTTGAGAATAAGCCGACTCAGGATGTGCGAGTATGGTTATTAAATTGCGAGGACAACTTTGGGAGGAACCCATGGCAATGGGAAAACGATGAAGAACGCATCAAGTATGCGTTAGGAAGAATGGAAGGAACCGCGGTAGCCCCTTTCTCGATAACCTATCGAAAGAAAATGACTGGGGACCTCGGATTCCTAAAACGTGAGGGTTATGATTTCTGGATCACTTTCCGAGCTGAAGTTACACAACGATTCTCAGTACTACATAAGGCACAAGGAGCCTTAGCCGAGATGGAGAAGGTGCGGTATACAGGGGATATAGAGAAGTATCTCCTCACCATGGAAAACCACAACATCGAGGCGGAAGTATCTGGTATCGCTTGGAGAACCATAATTCAGCGTCAACTTCCTATTGAGGCCATGCGTACGCTATTACATAAGAATCATGACTTGGATAGTGAATGGATCAAGGCAGTCCGCAGGGTTACCAAAGCGGAAGAATCGTTCAAAGAACAGCAAGGGCTATTCAGAAAAAACGACCAGGGTAAAAGCAACTCCCAGAAAAGAAAACGGGAGGAGTAATCAAAATCTAGCAAGACCACTGCTGGAAATAAGAAACGAAAAACCTATACGGCAGCTGAAAAGGTAGCCTACAAATTGAAAAAACAAGTGGAAAAAGGGAAAAAAGCCCCCGCTGAAGGAAAGGTTGAGCATACAAATTGGGTTGAAGCTCATAAAGGAATCCCTGAGGACAAAATCGAAGAAAGGAAGAAAGCCAATCAATGCACCCATTGCACATTGGCTAACCACACTTGGAGGTTCTGCAGGAAACAGGCCCAAGTATCGGTTATAGGGCAAAAGAGGGGAAATTTCAAACCCCAATATCGACGACCCCAGATAACAAAGGGGCAACCAGAACCTACGACTAGGGTGAACCAAGTCAACCAGACCAGGATTTGGGAACTGGACGACATGGATGAAACCTAGAAAAGGTTCTCAGGTACCGGCAGCGACGGCGGGTACTCGGTTATGGACCCCTTACCGAAACCGAAATCAACAAGGGGGCTCGCCCTCTGCAAGGTCCTACTAGCAGGTATTCTGCGCTTCTCCGTGGGAAACTCAAAACCAAAGCAAGAGTCACGAAAAGCAATCCAGACCTACGGGAGTATCGCAGACCTAAGAATGACAGGCGAGCAAGAAGCGATTAACTTGGACGGCGGCTCGTGGTAGTCCGGGACTAACTCTGGGAACCTAAAACTCAAAGAGAAGAATGCGGAGCGCCACATTTGATGTATATAGGACCTCAGTACGGAAGACGGTCAACCAATCTCTCATCCTTATAAAGCCCTAAATCCTTACAAGAGATCCAAGGAAGAGTGGACAGACCAGCGCTGACTAGGAACTTCTTAAGAATGACAAGGGGAAATTAGTCTAGCCTGGATCGTGATAAGCCTTCCAGGAACAAAATATATTACAGGTCGGCTGGACAACGGAATAGTTGGAGAAACGGAACAGCATCCCGGACATCAACAAAAATGAAGTGGAAGAGAATGAGTAACTACGGCCACCTAGTTCACACGCTAAATGGAGCGGGGTAATTCTGTCCCGAACCTGGACTCCGGCTTTGTGGACAGGATTGGGACGATAGACTCATGGGGTAAACGAGGCGATGCGTGAAGAATCCCCGTAGCCCAAATACGCTGATATAGTCAAACCGATACGAGTACGGCTCCAGTGGAGACAAAAGCGTGGGCTGAGAAGGGCAAATGGCAGGTGTATGGGAACCCTTCGGCAAGGGGTAAAGACTGCTAGTAGTGGGCTGCCCAGTACACCAAAGACAGAGATTTTAGTTTGTCAGAGGAGAATTAAATAGCCGAAACCGTGCGGGCATGGTAACAAACACCCTAAGTTACCCCAACAACGAGAATGTCATACAAAAGACCTGCAAAGGCCCCTAGCGGCCCTAATGAAAGAAATAAAACCGCTGCACCTACCCCGCCTTATTATCCATGCCCAGAAGGCAGGGCAACCATCGAAGCAAATAAAGAACGGATCCCGATCCGTGTTTTATTAGACTCAGGGTCTAATATATTCCTAATTAACCAAGAACTGGTCAATAAACATCGCTTACCATACCACACCCGCACAAATAGCTTGGACATTTACACCTTTGAAGGCACCACAGCAGCAAATGGGGGAAAACACTACACACATCCTATTCTCTTAGAGATCGGAAGCAATACACACCGATCTCACATTTCTTATGAAATTGCCAATGCTGGCAAATATGACCTAATCATCCCATTTGGATGGTGGCATACAGAACATCCCATAACGCACATTGAGGACGCGCAAAAATGGATATTTAAAGACAAGAAATGCCAAAGTCATGTTAATGATGAAGGCATAGACTTGACATTTGAATGGGACGAAACTGTGGTATACGACCCTGAAGCACGATATATTGGAAGAATCGAAATAGCACCCACTTCAGAGTCAAAAGAAATTCTGCAAATACCTCATGAATACCGTGAATTCAAGAGGGTTTTTGCACCAGAAACGGCAGAAAAACTAGCCGGCAGAAGAACGTTTAACCACGGCATTGACTTGATACCGGGCGCGGTACCATCATGGGGCCCGATATATCCTTTGTCAGCACACCAGCTGGATCTGCTTAGCAAATACCTTCAAAAAATGCAGGATCAAGGGAAAATCGTGGAAAGCAAGTCTCCTGCTGGGGCTCCAATCTTATTTGTCCGTAAACCTGATGGTTCAATGAGGCTATGTGTGGACAACCGGCAGTTGAATAAGCTAATGGTAGTCAACAAATATCCGCTACCCCTAATGAGCGAGCTTCGCAACCGCCTGGCAGGCGCTCAAATATTCACTAAGCTCGACTTAAAAGATGGCTATCACCTCCTAAGAATAAAGGAAGGAGATGAGTGGAAAACAGCTTTCCGGACCCGATTCAGCCACTTTGAATACAAATTAATGCCGTTCAGACTGGTAAACGCGCCAGCCACATTCCAGGCCATGATCAAAATTCTAAGCGAATTTTTAGATCATGGAGTGCTGGTCTACTTAGACGACATCCTAATTTACTCCAAGACCGAGAAAGAACACTTTGACTTGGTCAAAAAAGTACTCTCTCGCTTGGAGGAATATGATCTAGCGGTATCGACCACCAAGTTAGTTTTTCATGTCGACACAGGGGAATTTTTGGGGTATATTGTGGCAATTGATCGAGTCACCATGAGTGAAAGAAAGGTCGAAAGCATAAAAAATTGGAAGGCACCAAGGTCGGTCAAGGAGGTGCATATATTCATTGGCTTCGCTAATTTTTACCGACGTTTCATTAAAGATTTCTCAAAAATCTGCAAACCAATAACCGAAATGTTGAAGGGCGACCCCAGAAAATTCAGCTGGGGGCCAGAACAATATGCGGCATTTGAAGAACTTTAGAAAAGATTCATCTCCACCCCTATACTCTGTCATTTCTACCCTGACAGAGAAACAATTGTGGAAACAGATGCTAGCGATTTTGCGCAAGGATGTGTCCTCTCACAGTTTAAAGACAAAAAGCTACATCCGGTGGCTTTCCATTACCAGAAGCTGAGCCCAGCAGAGCGAAATTATGAGATCCATGATAAGGAACTATTGGCGATTCTGGAAGCATTTAAGGAATGGAAACAGTACCTGGTCGGTACAGAAAAACCAGTAACTGTGTACACGGATCACCAGAATCTAGAGAACTTCCTTACAACTAAGGGATGGAATCCACGGCAAATACGATGGGCTCAGCAACTAGCGAACTACAATTTCAAGATTGTATACCGACCGGGAAAGCGAGGCGGAAAGGCAGATGCACTAAGCCGACGGCCGGAGTACCGTCCGGAGGAGGGAGCTGCGCATAGCGAACAGTCAATACTCAAGCCTTCTCACTTCCAAATCACACTGGTGCATTTAAATCAGCCAGAACGTGAGGAAAGAATAGTTGGCACAGAGTCGACTGATTTCTTGCGAATAAAATTGCTGTCTCCAAATGCACGAATGCATACAAAAGGGTCCAGACTAGCAGCCGGACACGACCTATATGCACTAGTGGACTTTATAAATCCGGCCAAAGGGCAAAGGTTGGTGGAAACGGGAATTTCCGTTGGATTACCCAAAGGAACATAAGCCCGGTTGGCACCACGCAATGGAATGGGCGCCAAATTTGGGATCAGTATTGGCGGAGGAGTAATCGACGCTGATTACACCGCAGAAGTCAAGGTTATCATCATGAACCATGGAAACCAAGATTGCCAGGTTCGCAAAGGGGACCGAATGGCACAAATGATCATTGAGAACATACACATGGCGGAAGCGATGCAAGTGGATGGACTAGCAGATACTGTAAGGGGCAAAGGGGGATTTGGAAGCACGGATGTATCACCCAGACGATCAGCGGCAACAAAGACCCAGGTAGTGGTTGCATACTTGCAAGCGGACCAGGCCGACAATGAGTTTCTTGATGAAACAGACCATCAAGCAAGACAAGGCAAAGGGATACTGCTTATGTCTAACGCTATAATGTCAAAGGTTGATAATAGGAAATATGACCAGACATTATTAAAAACCATTAAAGAGGCAGGCCAGAACGATGAAGACTGGCAGGAACGCAAGCGAGAATTGGAAACGTTAACCGATGTGGGCAAACCATTACCAAGTCAATGGGCAGTAACGGAAGGACTAATATACTATAAGAATCGCTTATATATTCCTGACAACGAACAGCTGCAGACAACTATAGCCAAAGGTTGCCACGACTCTAAAATAGCTGGACACTTCGGACAGGAGAAGACTCTGGAAATTGTTACCAGAGACATTTTTTGGAAAGGGCTGACAGCGTGGATTAATTACTATGTACGGTCATGTGACGAATGTCAACATAATAAATCTCCACGACATGCGCGGTTCGGTCTGCTGCAGCCTCTAGAAGTTCCATTCGCAGCCTGGTCATCTATATCAACCGACTTCATAACACAACTACCAGAATCACAAGGAAGAACACAAATTATGGTAGTCGTGGATAGGTTTACAAAGATGGCTCACTTCATAGGTCTGGAAAGTAATGCAACTGCAAAGGAAGTTGCAAACACGTTCTTGCGGGAAGTCAGGAAGCTACATGGTCTTAAGGCGGAAATCATATCTGACATCGATGCAAAATTCCCTGGGGAATTCTGGGAATCCCTATGCAAAAGCCTGAGAATAAAACGAAAGATGTCAACAGCGTACCACTCCCAAACTGATGGACAAACTGAAAGGACCAACCAAGTGCTGGAAGGATACCTTAGGAACTTTGTCAATTATGATGAAACGGACTGGTACCAGTTGCTCCCACTAGCCGAGCATGCCTACAACAATTCGGTAACAAATGCTCATGGCATGTCACCCTTCTACGCAAACTATGGATTCCACCCACAAACGGAATGGATGAAGGAACGTGAAGCCCAAAACCCAGGCGCCCAGCTATATGCACACTGGATGCAAACAATACACCAACAGGCCAGAGAAGCGTTGGAACAAACATGGGAAAATATGAGCAAATATTATGACCGCAAGGCTAAGCAGCAACCAGACATCAAGGTCGTGCACCTAGTCATGTTAAATGCAAGAAACATAAGGACCAAACGACCCTCGAAGAAGCTTAGCCCAAAGCTTTATGGCCCGTTTAAGGTATTGGAAAAAAGAGGCGAATGTGCCTACAAATTAGAAATATCACCGAGATGGAAGATCCATCCAATATTTCATGTATCATTGCTGGAACCCTATCGAACATCCGATCGACCAGCAAGGGAACAACCTCCCCGCGAGCCAGAAGAAATCGATTCAGATTTTGAATGGGAAATCGAAAGAATCGTGAAGAGTGAAATAATCTCTTATACCAGGCGTGTGGGAGGTCGGAACCGAACGATGCGTGAGTTACGGTACTTCGTGAAGTGGACTAACTGTTCCGAAGATGAAAATACTTGGGAACCACCAGACCACTTAGAGCATGCACAGGAATTGGTGGAGGCATTTCATAGGGAGAATCCGGACATGCAAAAGCAGGCCAATGTTGAATGACAAGGAAAAGGTTTTCCTAGCGTGGCCAAGCAAACGCGTTAGGTTTTTCACCCGACCAAGTCGAGTTCAAGAAGGAGTGGTTTAAGTTTTAGTTTTATTGTTTAATTTTTATTTTTTTTGTTATTTTTAGGGGGTACATAAAGAGAGGGTAACCTTTTTAAAGAGATTCGGGAGAAACCGCACAGAGGAGGAAGCTCGTGTTAGGCACAAACGACTCCCAGGAGCATTACATGACTTTTCAGAAAGGACTGAATGAATCTGAACCTCTACTGGCAATTACCCCCATGCGGCCTTGGCGTTCGCCCTGGGAGTCGACACTGGCACCTTGTGCAGTTGATCGTTTACTAAGAAAAACGAGAAATTGGAACACATCTTGTAACCCCGTATACGTCCTTGCTGTCAGTCCGACCAGATGCTGTCCGCAGGGTATATGAGAGGGCCTCTCTGGCTACGTCTGGGAAGTGGAACGAAGTGATTCTGTCAAGAACCCGCGGAGCTACACCGCGATGAAGTTTCGAGAGCCTTGGTAGTCCCATATGGGTACGAATGCGCAATTGAAGTAGGCTACTCCGACATACACCGAGAGTACGCTGACGCCCCCGTGATGCCTATAAGGTCAATGGACCTATCGGAACAAGTTGATAAGGAGAGGCAGTGAAGACGAGAAGGTATTGGCCCGATCGTGAACACTAGTCATCCTGAAAGCCCGCTGCAGAGCCGGATAAGACAGCACAAAGCCGATTCGGCCAACAACCAAGCTGGCCCCTTTGAGTTCTAAGAAGTTATTGGTACGTTCCAAACTGGACGACCATATCTTGACAGCCAAAGAAGGTTGACAACTCAGACTAAGGGGGTCCACACCCTCAGAGAAGTCGGGAGCTCTGATTATACCATTAGCTGTGTGGGGGAAGAGAAAGTTTCAGGGTCAAAGCGGGTTCACTCTTGGATTAAGAGACGAAGGTTTGTAAGAAAATACCTGTTTATATGTAAACCTGTTGTAGTCCGCGAACACTCAAACGCGGGATATAAATATCGAAGTGTCTCCCGAGCTTCCGCGAGACATCAAGCAACGGAGAAGAGATCTTATAAATATCATACATTATTAGTCAAATATCTTTACCTACGAGCCTTCTTAGACTATCTCCGTTTACGAAGAAAGATTTAAGCCTAGTTCGATTCGCTTGCCCTTAGAATCAACTACCCTTAACAGCTATAGCGTAAGATCACCTAACCTATAGATAGACTAAGCGCAGAATCAGAATTGTTCGCAAATGCCTTCGGAACTATGTCAACCCTAAATGGACCAAGTGGGTTCGCCACCTACCTCATATCCAGACTTGTAACGGAATCCTACTATTTTTCTACTATTACTACTAACTTGATGTAAGTTGTTACTTATTAGGGTTTAAATCTGATAAGCGCTACTATTTGGTTGTTCCTTCCTACTTGGTTATAACTTCCTAACTGGTTTTTCTTTCCTTGTTTCTCTTATCACTACCGCTCCTTGGTTCACGCTATTTGAGTATTGCTATCCTCCTGCTATATATACTGGATTTTTATAGTATTAGCGATCTCTTGTTCCTTCTTATTTGGATTCCATTACTAGTTTTATTAACTCCATCCTGTCGCCTTTAAACCTCTGTTTTCAGAATATGGTTACCTTGTTATGCTGCCTCTGTTAGCATGTTGTTGGACAGGATGTTCGTGCTTTTGTTTAGTTTTCCTAGCTACAACCTTTTGTATTTAAAGAGCCTGCAATCCCTTAAGGAATCAGACTCTCAAGCCTCACCAGACTATCATCTTTAATACCACAAGTTGAACGTTCACACTATTAGTTCCATACCTTTTACCTTGTCCTTTGAAGACCTATCCATCAACACTTCTCCCCCTATCCTGATAGTATCTTCAGAGTCCCTTTGGGATTCCCTAGATAATTGGGAGTAGGTTACATTTTTTGGCCTAGACTCAAGTATACTTTTGATCTTCGGCAGATGACTGATCACCCTTTGCCTACCTTGACCCTGCACTACTAGTACACCTTCCTGTTCCCAAGAACGCCTTCACCGGACTCTTGGCGAGACTAGCTCACCCTAGCTAGCAACTATTTCTCCTACAAGAGATACAGGAAAGCACTTCACTAGAGGATCGGTAGCATCATCCTCAGGACTCCAAAGTCAAGCACCAGTACCCCCACCTGCACCACCATCTTAGGACTCAGAACTATCTTCAGTAGATAGCAGCAGCAGCAAAGAAGAGGACCAAGACCAAGCCCAAGCACCACACAAAGCCCAAGACCTAGCCCAAGTCCAAGAACAAGTCCAAGAACAGCTCCACCAAGAAGTCCAATTCAAGAAAGAACCAAGCACAGAATCAGAATCAGATTCCGGTCCTGAGGACGCTACAGGACCAGCACCCTCAGCTTCGCCACCTAGACCACCTAGTCTACCAAGAGAACCTAATGACCCAAACCCTGCACCTGACGATTTACCAAGTCCACCAAGACTACGTAGTCCACATAGTACACCAAGCAATCCAAGCCCTGCACCCATCGCCATGTGAGTTCCCCCAGAGGGAAATAATCGTCGTAAATTGCCTGCACCATTTGCATTCACAGGAGAAGGAAAAGATCTAGACCGATTGAGAATCAACTCATGGTTCAACACAGTCTATCTATACATCGTCAGCTTTGGCATAACTGACGATACCCGTGAAGCTCGGCAATACTATGGAGCCTATTGCAAAGAGAAAGCCCTTGATAAATTCACCCAATATGAAGCATCCCAAGGAGACCATACAGTTGCTGGCCTCACACAGAAATTCGAGGCCGACCTCCTTCCTTCCACATCTACAGATACCATCTGTGAACAGTGGCTACAAGTCAAGCAAACTACAGGCGGAAAAACAGCCCAGATTACTGATACTGTAATCAGACTTGAAACCTTAAGAGACAGTCTCCCCCTAGGAACAATTTCGGACTATTCAGCAAAGCACAGACTCCTAGATGCTAAGGATATCAAGCTCAAGCGAGAAGTGTAACCACACATCACTTCAGACACCTCCTTTGACCAGCTAGTGGAGATAGCGGAAAAGCGAGCTGCAATTGCCATCTCTACAGGACTCTATGGAAATCGTCAAGGAAATGCAACCTCTAATGAAGTTTCCCTACAAGCACCCAAGCGCCCCCTGAACAACACCCAGCGAAATCAACTAAGGATCTCCAACAATACCTCTCAGCATCTAAGAGTATCCCAGGCTGAGAAAGATCGGCACAGAAGAGACAATGACTGTTACTATTGTGGAAAACATGGAAACTACTCAGACAACTGCCTTGAGAAGAAGAAGCATAGGAGCACCCAGCAGCAAGGAAATACAGGCCCTGGCGGATCCAGGAGACCCCAGAATGTCCTGAGAACATACCACACCCAGGAAGACGATCCCAATACAAAGGAGTCAGTCACAGTTAAAACAAACTATGCAGGACCTAGTGGAACTCAATGCCAAGCCCTCGAAGCATACATAACAGTCAATGGTCACAAAGTAAAGGCATTATTTGAAACAGGAACCACAGGACACAGCTTGATATCAGGAAAGTGTGTCACCACCCACAAAATCCCTACCCAAGACCTCAAGACCCCTATCAACCTGAAAATGGGAGTTAAAGGATCATGCTCAACAATCAACTATGTTGCAAAGCCTGTCATACAGATTGACAAGGAAAGCGGAGATATCTCCGAAGCCCTACTCTGTTCCTTGGACAACTATGATATCTTCCTAGGAATGGCTTACCTTAATGCATACCATGCTGTAATAGATTGCAGAAAATCTATTATCACCTTCCCTGATAAAGGATTCACCTTGTCCTGCAAGAAAGCAACCCATGTACGATTTTCAGCAATGAATGAAGCAGATGCCCCTGACTTCATTTCCGAGTCTCCTATAGTATTCCCTAGCAAGAAAACAGCAGAATTACCATGTTTGAGAGATGTCAAGCACCATATCCAGCTAAAGAAACAATTTCGGACCATAATCTGAGATTCTTCACATTCCCTGATAAGATCATGCAAGCATACAGAGCATTAATGTGTAAAGGGTAGTTGATTATAAGGACAAGGGAATCGAATTAGGCTTAAATCTTTCTTCGTAAACGGAGATTGTCTAGGAAGGCTCATAGGTAAAGATTTTTTGTGTAAAACCTTATGATATTGATAAGATCTCTTCTCCGTTGCTTGATGATGGCTAAAGCAGGGGATTTTTGTTTTTGTTTTTTTTGATTTTCTCATATATTCGCTGTTAACGTACAGGAACCTGCATGGAGCGCTAGCTATAGCATAAACGAAACGTTAATTCCAAACGTGCAAAACAAAAGAAATAACCGCTCAAGTTCTCCCCTAGTGATGACCATACCGTCACCGTGCCCCGCAATGGCGACTAAATCAAAAAGTATAGAATGAAATGATATCAAAGGAAATCATAACTGAAAGGAAAAATATAGCAGGAAAGTCAAACCACTCATTCTGAGTCATAGTCGGAGGAGGAGGAGGCAGCAGTAGCAAAAACCGCTGGCATGGTGGGCGGGAAGTTCGTGCGAGTGGAGCGGATGTATGAGGTAAGACCAAGGATCATGTTCAGGTGGCCCAAAGTGGAGAGCCATGGTCCATCGTAGACAGCTACGGAAGGTGAAGCTGGCGATCTCGGGACTTGGAGGGGCAGTGGAGAATTGCATGCTCGTAGGTTTCGTCCTCTGAGTCGCAGGAAGGGCAGGTGGGAGAGCGATCGGTATCATTCCATGAGGGTTGAACAGTAAGATAGCGCTTGCCAGCGTGCATTTGGTGGATTCGTCCTGCTGTGAAGCAGACGAGGCCCATGAAGGCATGTGGGCATAGGGACAGCTTGTACTGGTAGTAAGGAGGGGGAGGGGACAGGAGTGTCCAATCAGCAAGGAGTTCCTTTCTGCACTCCTCCTTCGTCAATTTGTAGGAGACAGCACCTGGGATCGGAGGAGGGGAGGCTAAAACCGTATCTGGTAGGAGGTGTGAGTTTATGTGCGGGCGCTTGAACCGGTCTGGTGCCACCTTGACCAAGAGGAAGCACATTCCATCGATCGGGAGATGAGAGCGGACGGCGGGTATGGGCCTTGGTTGGTTCCAACGGAGGGGGATGTAGTTGGCTCTAAGGCCACGAAGGAGGTGGTGGTGGGAGGAGTCCCCTGCCCTAAAGTTGGAGAAGGATAGAAATGAAGGAGGCAGCCGGGCTGCGGCTGGGTTGATCTCGGGAGGGGAGCAGGCCAACCGTAGTGCAGCCATCCTGTGTCGATAGGGGAGGAGCGAGTTGAGAGGGGGGAGGCAAGCCTCAGAGGGAAGGATAGATACAGGAGTCGATGAGAAGCAGTTAGAGACCCATCGTTGGACCTTGCTCCAAAAGACCTCCATCTTACCCATCATCGCAGCGATGGGGATGAAGAGGTCAGCTCAGTAGGTGAGGATCGGTAGCAGCAGGCCCATGGCCAGTCTGTGGTTCAAGTAGGAGACAAGGCCTATACCAGGAGGAGAGGGTTGCCTGATGAGACCGAAAGCTCCTTGAGCGAGGGCTAGCCTCTTGAGGAAGTGGGTGGAGGTTTCCATCGAGGGTGAGAACCAGTATCCTAGCCATCAGACTATGGAAGAGGGGTGGAAGAGACTCCCATCGAGAGAGACAGGGGCCAGTGAGGGGCGGGAGCGGTCCCTTGGAGTTCGCCAGTGGATGAGTTCGGTTTTGGGGATGGAGAAGGAGTCTCCAAGTGGGGAGGCCTTTCTGCAGATACGGGTGTAGTAGTGTTGAAGAAGCTGTGTGTTCCTCCGGTATGACCCAGACCCAACAGTGACAGTAAAATCATCAACATAAGAAAACATAATCCCCTTTGGGATAGACAAGTGCAAGGAGGAGACATAAATTAAAAATAACAAAGGAGAGATAGGAGAGCCCTGGGGGGCACCCACTTGAACAGGCAAGAAAATATTAGAGGAGCACTGAAAAATCAGGCGGCATCTGCAGTAAGTCAAAAAGGAACGCACTCAAGAAACTATATAAGGAGATACCCATTTGGCGCGAAGTAAGGAAGATAAACAAGTAGAGGAAAGATTATCAGAGCCTCCCTTTATGTCAAGGAAGAGGTTAGAGGTCTTGAGGTGTGCACGTTTAGGCAGGCAGACCATGTGAGTGAGGGCAGCACATGCCTCAAAGGTGCGGAGGCCTAGGAGCGAGCCACATTGGTTTGGGTGGATGAGGCCAACGCTGCGGGCCATATGCGAAAAGGCGGGTTGCCATTATCCTTTCCAGAATCTTGGAAATAGTTTCTAGGAGGACAATGACTCGGAAGGAGGAGGGGGAGTTGTAATCAGATTTGCCAGGCTTGGAGAGGACAATGCCATTGGCTTTTTTAAGGGAGGAGGGGTGGAAGCCATAGGTAAGCAGGGGACCTAGGAGGAAGGAGAGGAAGGTGGGGTTGATGTTGTTGATCCTTTTCCATATGCCATAGGGGATCAGGTCGGGCCCAGGGGCTGAGGTCTTGGAGGCCTTGCCGAGGGCGAGGGAGACTTCCTGCTTCTGAAGTGGCAGGAAGTCCGCAAATGGTCGCAGGATGGATGGCGAGGATTGGGGGTCTTTGGGAGGAACAAATTGATGCAGGAGGGAGGTGTTGAGTTCGACGGGTGTCGTGGCGTTGGGAAAGGACGGGAACCGATCAGGGGGGCGCCCGCCAGCGATCCTGTGGGCAGCCCACACCGATTCGGAGTCCAAGGAAGCGAGGAAAGTGTTCCAGTATGATGCCTTGGCCTTTTTAATGGCCTTGAAATACGCGAGGCGGGAGGCACGAGCGCTGTCGGAGAGGGTGGTCGAGCGGGACACGCGTGATATTCTTGCCTCTCTGTTGAAGGCTTGGCGCAGCTGCGATAGTTCAGCTGTCCACCATGGCTTTGACCTGAAGCAAGGACGTTTGTTTGGTGTGTGCTGGGCTCGGAGGGAGGTGATGGTGCGCATGTGGTGGTCGAACCAAGCACTAAGTGAGGCTGAGGTAGGGAGAGGGGGAGGAGGTGGGACCGATAGACCCTTGATGAGAGGGGAGAGTGTGTGCCAATCTGTTTTGGCCCAGTTAGGAGTTGGGTCGGGCTGTCGTAGGAAGGGCGTGAATAGCGCTATTGTGATTGGGACATGGTCAGAGCCAGTTAGTTGGAGGGTGACACCCCATGAGCGAGCAAAGGGGGCAAGGGAGGGATTTGCAAAGGCCAGGTCTGGATGAACCATCGAAGGGGAACCTAGTGAATACACCTGGTGTATTTATAAGTGAGTAGCCTAGCTCGGAGGCCAGCTCAAAGTATGGGGAAGAAAGACTAAATTCGGTATCAGAAAGGACCCTTAGAGGGTCGGAAAGAGGGTGATGTAGGTTCAAATCCCCAACCAGGAGGGTGGGGAAAGCGTGTTCCCTGAAAATAATAGATGGGATAATTGTACGGGTGTGGGATGAGCGCCCAGTGGTGGACTAGGCATTGTAAACGCGGAAGACCCGATGAGCTGAATTAAACAGGATTGAAGGGGAGTGAATAACAATTGCCATAAAGTCCAGCTGGTGGAAGAAAACGGGTAGTAGTGCAAAAACTTGCATGAAATCAAGAAGAGCATAAACGGCCAGCCTAGGTTTGGCAACGTTAGTAGTCGGTGGGGAAAAAGATTTATAAGAGGAAAATATTGGTAGTCGCCCCTTGAAGACCGGAGGATCCTCCAGGGCGACCAAGTGTGGAGGGGGGGGCATAGCCTTAAGGCTATTGAATAGGGACAGAAACACATTCCAGCTCCCAAGGCAGTTGTGTTGAATGAGGGTGAGGGTAGTGCCTGGCGCCTGCATCAGGGAGGAGGGGTCCAATGCAGGACTCATTAGCGTGGAAAGCTCGATGGGCCATGTGGGAGTGGAGAAATGGAGAACCAGGTGGGAACTAGTGCAACAGATTTGGGGCGAGGGTCAGCTGGAGTACCAGTTAGTGGGACTGGCTGTCTGGGGGTTGTAAGATCCATGGTAGCAGTGGTGGGGGAGGGAGTCC
>QFET01005248.1:0-11727 GCA_003316355.1 Tuber calosporum | reverse complement strand
CCGCCTAGTACTACTCGTTGCAATAGTACTCCTACCCTGGTGGCTGAGATTAGCGCCACACCCCATACCAGACTACAACAACGGCCCGGTCATATTCATCCAACCCAAAGAGAAGTAGTTACCTGTTGCAAAACCAGCTTACCGCATAGGATTGTAACACCCCCTCAGAAGAGGAATCTAAAGAAGCGATGCCAGCTTGTAGTAGGGCCCAGTGCTGAGTCCAGAGGACGGAGTGTCAGCCCGTGGGTAGTAGTAAGGTACCAGCTTACAGGGGGCAGTAAGGTGCCAGCTAGGTGAGCAGTAGGGTGCCAGTCGATCAACCGTCAGGAGGTGTGGATGGAGGAGTAGTAGACCCAAGGACCAACGGAATCGTGTGCGTGGCCATATAGGTAGTTCTCATCAATGTGAGAGTAGTGAAATCGACTATCAGAGTGTTAAAGCAACTGTAGGCTTGGAAAATGTTTCCCCCAACTGCAACCCTGTCTCCCAGCCGTATAGGGAGGTCAGAGGGAATTCCCGACTGTGCAAATGTTAAGCATGGCAGAGCAAAAAGCTAAGCGAGGCAAAACAAAAGCAGGGAAAGAAGAGGAACTATCAACAAAGATGGCAGAAAAGGAGAAAGGAAACTCAAAGGGGTAGACCCTAATGAGGACGGAGAGGAGGGAATCATTAAGACAAATCCCCACCCCCTGGCATGGCCAAAGGGTGAGGTTGTGTCAAAATGAAAGTGGGGATAATTTCTCGTGGTGTTGAGATTTCAATCGCCGGGTGTGTCGAGGGGATCGAGGATGTCTATTTTATTTTATTGTTTATCAATATTTTATGTACATTAGAATTGATTATATACACTTACTTTATAACAGTGAAGCTATGAATTTGAAACCTTTCCTGTACCTCACGATTGGTACTATCAGGTCCCACCACTGCTGGAAAAAGCACAACTTGTGCCTCTACAGTAACTTTTTTAGCTTTCCTTAGCCCTTCATATTCTGTCATCATATGACACTATGCACAAAAAGTAGATGTTGGCATTCAAACAAGCTTAAGAATTTTATGGTCATTCGAGGTTAGAAGTTTGTTGATTTAAGAACCCCCACTCAGTGGACTTGTATGACATAGGGTCTTGTTGAACTAAAGACACCAATAGGTTCCAACGACAAGTGCAAGTTGACACATATGTGTTGACGATAAAAGATTTGACGTAGAGCATTCGAGAGGTATTAGGAGAGTCACACTGCGTGGAGTCATAAAGAAGCTAACAGTAGTAGTATGATGCTTTGCCAAATATCTCCGGAATACAGCTACACACAGAATTATATTTGAGTACTCAGTATATACTTGAATACTATAAGTAACGTTATATCTGAATTCTAGTTATTATACACCGTGCAGATCTCCTCCAGACATCCCAGAAGATGAGACATACTACTCATTTTGAGTCTAGTTCTACACTTGCATCTCAATTTGGCCTGGATAATATTGGGGTTGGGGCACTACTATATTGTTGGTTTGAAAAATATTGGTCTCATCAGTATTTCAGAAACCTTCATATTGACATCATTATTTCATCTTCATCATTCCGCTCTGGTGTCAACCAGACATGCCACCCGAAAGGGAAATAGAGTTTTGCCGCAAACATCTATAATCAGGCTCAAAATCTGAGTTCCGAGTGGCAACCAGACGCGCCCTAAAAAAAATATTGGAAAGGAAACGTGAGCATCTGGGCTTGAATATCTATTTTTTCAATAATTTTTTACATATTATTGAAAGTGATTATAGTGTTGTTATTGTAAATTGATATACTAGTTAGAAACATTTCAATTATGTGGTTTTGTAAAAAAATAGGGTTTTTCTACTTTTTTGGAAAACCTTCATATCAAGCTCATTATTGCAGTTTGATCATCATGTCTTGAAGTCAACCAGACACACCACTTCACCACAAAATAGAGTTTTGCTCCAAATCTCAATAATCAGGGTCAAATTGAAGGTTTGGAGTAACAACCAGACGCACCCTACGATGTGCTTTTGGCAACTAAAGAGAATGTGTGATATTTGTTGTAAATCAACCTATAGAGTGCTAATTTAGTCTATTATTTTTATACAATCTCTCTTACTTATGTCTTGGGTCAGGACCACTCCCACCCACAATTCATTCTCCATTCTTCCACAGCTAACAGCCAACTTCTTCAGCGAAACCAAGCTCCATAATATCATGATGATAATTTATCAATATATAGGGCAAAATATATTGCCATTCCGAGAAATCAAGATACCATCCTGCAACATAAGAGCTTCCAAGTGCCCGAAAAGTTCCAAACCACCAGGCATACTTCCCTTGCATCCCAAGATGAGCTCCAAGCCACTACACCCAATCGGTCTCTTGATGCTTGCTAGCCGAACACTCCCTGCCAGTAAAATATACAAAACTTAGGCGCTGTACTCGAGTACCTCCGTGATCCTGATGCCCGCATCCGTCCATACATCCATCCATCTACCCACCATCATCATCAGGTACCGGTTTCCTATCCTTCCCTGCCCCATACCATTCCACTGCGCTTCAAAAGCGACCCAACAGGCTTCTCTCTTCCTACTAACCAACCCAATTTATCCGGTTCAACTGTTCAAAATGTACCTAAGAGAACATTCGCATGTAGTACGAGTATGTAAGGAAGCGAGAAATCAAAGCTGTGCTCGAGTAGTCCATGCCTGTAAGAAGGTCGAATCGATGTCCGGCGTTCAGGGAAAGATACATAATAGATACCCGTTACAGCAAGGGACAACCATAACGAGTATTCCGAGCGTGGGGTTACGGCACAGTGATTGCGGCATGGGCTGGCTCCAATTTGCTGACTCGATCTAGCGACGGGGTGATACCCCAGTAGCGATCTAGATAGTGGTCACTATTATTACTACAGTGGGCAGTAATGCACGTGGGCTAAAATACCAGCGCTTTCCGTCTGAACAAGATTACATTAGGTCTTGACTCTTTTTTCCCCCCCCACCGTATCCAATACTGCACCACCGCATGACCCTTCTTCCATTCATTGTGCCAGAAACACCCCCCTGTCCCTCCTCTTAGAGGGATAAGGTGAACCGCACCGGTACAGTAATTACCCGCTCTTTATGCACAATCTACAACCACCCAAGTTACAAAGTGAGTGCCACCCTTTCTGCTAACTCTCCCTTTTTTGACAAACGTGCGTTATCAATCCACACTGCTACACCTACACATGGGCAAACATGAACACCCCGGACATGAAACGGAAAGGGGGTGTTTCGTTTCGGCTTCTTGCACAAATTGCCTTCCTTATCCTCTCTGTGGGGGATCGGCAAATGTTCGTCAATGATCCGCAGCGGGTAGTTATGTCATCGTATGGACAAGGATATGAAATGATACTTTTTTACCATCCGCATCAGAAATCAGAATCCTGCTGGCAACTCCCTATTGCTGTGCTCGAGCTCTTTTTCCCTCCTCTCTTTTTTTTTCGCGCTTCCAGATCGAGGGCTGCTGATGGCTATGAGAGAAAGTTGGAAAGGTGGAAGGGAGCGGGTACGATTGAAACGGATTCTCCCCCCACATATGCAACACTACCAGTAATAACCTATAAGATAGCTTGCTCCCCTACTCAACACGAGTAATGGTACACTGTATTGGGCTCTGCAGATCTAACGATTTGTCACAAGTAAATAACTTATGCCTGGGATTCGAACGGCCCTCCGACCATTCACCGTCCCGGGTTGAATAATGTGGATGGGCTTGGCCTAAAAGGAGACCAGGTCGTCAAAAGGGATGCACGCCATAACACTTGAGAGTAGTCAAAACGCAATTCGTTTACAATGGATAAAGCCCTACGAACCTCGCTCGCTTGATCCCTTCAATCCAAGGAAAACCCCCACCCTTTTATCGCCCCGGAAAACCGATCCGCAACTCTATCTAGTATCCCAAATGCTTGCCATAGTGTCCACGCTCATGGTCAAGCAATTGCGTGGAAACCACCACGAGTACTCGACTGCGATTGCGTGCCCCCTGACACCAATCAACCTCCCCTATCCTATCCAGCTTTAGCTTCCAGCAGCGGTAATATCAGGAGGTATAAATCCTCCAACCACCGCCATCCCAAACTCGGATTTCTCACTCCCCCATGAAAATAAAGGGGGGGGGGAAGAGATCAACAACCAACTTTTTCGCGCAAACCCAATGCAGAGACTCCTACATATCCGGCCCCCATCCTTGATTGTAAGGTGGGGGCAGCAAAATAGACTCGTCGAGCAGAAAATCTGGCTGGGTACAATACTGCAGGAAATTCAAGTTCAATCAGCAATCCAATAACTGCCACGTCTAGCCAGCTAACTGACTTCAAACCCCCGATTTACCTCCTCTCCTTCTCCCCCGCGGTGGAGGAAGAAGCCTCCAGACAGCCAAATTAGCATCGGAAGTGAACGACAGGTGCAGATGCAAGAGTGGGACCGACGACTCGTGCGTAGTTTTTTCACGCTCCCTTTAACGGTGCCTTCGAAGAGAAGTATCCACTAAATTAGTTGGGCTGTACAGTTTAGCCTAGGCACGCACCATACTGTACAGGACTTACTTTTCAAAGAGGAAAAAAGCTCAAAAAAACTGGAATAACCCTCACCCTCATACCTCCTAGCCAAGGGGGGGCGAGGGGGGGCAAGGGGAGGGCAGGAGAATTGCGGAGTAATGCCGGAATTCCACAATACCTATTCGGGCACTATTGTTACAGCTTGCTTGGATATGCAGTGCTCCGAGAAAGAGGCGCAAATCTCCCCTCGGCACTCCAGCTCGATTACACGCCTCAACTAGGTGTGCAAGGCAGCGCAGCTTTAGTAACATACCCAACACCAAATCGTAGAAATTATGCATACCAGGAGCTGCTGTTTAAATCTCAGTGATACCGGGTCAAAAAGCTGGCTGATACTTCATCGATTCTCACTCACATATTACAAGAGCATGCACCGAAATGTCTCCCGCTCATCCACCCCCGACCTAGGACGTTAATCGCCTTAACGGAGGACAGTCCTGTGGGACCTTCCATTATAATTGGCAGGCCAGGGTTGGCCATTTGCCCAGGCAATCAATCCAATTAACTTCCCTATGTGCTTGCTCAAATGCCAAAGTCAGCACCGAAACACCCCAACTCCCTATACCACCTCGGCTCATCCGGAATGCAGAGAACAAGGCCTTTTTCTTCTTCTTTTTTTTTCTTTTTCTTCAAAGAAACCAGTCACTGTCACCCATGACACTAACCAACCCCAAGTACCCGGATAAAAACCTAAGAGAAAGTTAACACACCATCATGGATCCCCATCAGGATAACAAAACCCCAGCCTCAATCAATCAATCAACCAAGAAACCTCCGCCACCCTCTCACCGCGAGGCGTATCAATCCGAGTGATACTCCGTGCGTCAATACTGTGCTCTACCTACCTACCTTTGCGAGTAGGTATAACGTCCAGTTCAGTTAGCGCATTGGGCCAGAGAGAAAGGTAAATGGGATGTAGAAGTTGTTTGTATGTGATGTCATGATATTTTGTGGATTTTTTTCTCCTTCTGGTCCGAATTACTCACCTGAACTTCGTGGGGAGGGGAATGAAAACCTGACATAGGAAGCCAAACCGGTTCAAGGAAGAAGGGCAATTCTGACATCAGGAACACCGCCCACCCATATGATTTTTTTTTCTCCCCCCAAGCGTTGGGAACGTCAATTGAGACTTCCAACTGCTCCGTTTCTCAGCCCACATTATTGCTTACCCCAACCTAACCAAATAAGAAAAAAAGAAAAAGAAGAAAAAAAGCCACATCCTGCGTTCAACAGTCACCCCTACATTATATCACCTGAAGCTCCCGAGATGGGAAATGATGTTTTTTATATTTTTTTACCAGCAGCAAAAGTAGCAAACGTGTAGCTTCAACTCGGTACCTTTGATGATGACATTGCCAGACCAGTAACTTTAGCATAGCCTTCCGCTCTCTACCCAACCGCAAACATAGCCCTATCATATCATCTGCCTGACACTAACATTGTAGGCTCCAAAGTACAGCGGACTGTGAAAACAGCCACAGCAAGCACCCACTGCAATATCGAGATATCCTCTACCTTATTTGCTACTCTTTGCAGCCCATCCATCATTTCCTTTTGCTCCCAGGGCCCTTGGGGGGCTCTTTTTTTGTCGCTGTGGAACCAATACCGCTACCGGCTCCAGCCTCACCAGCCAAAAGAGACTTGTCAAAGCTACTAGGATCAATCCCCAATATACCACCCTGAGTATTTCTATCACCGCTAGCGGAGAAGTCTCTATAAGCGTACTTCCACTCATCCAAGAATGCCCTGACAGCCCTGCCTATCTTATCCTTGTTGTTCTTAGAGTGATGGCCGGTGCCTACGATTGCGTAAAGCGGACGGGTGCTTGTCTGGTGCTCGACAAGGATGTCTTCGAGGTATTTGCATGCCTCTTCGGGGAGAAGGCCTAATATTTTTTCAGTGAATCATAAATCCGTTAATCTACTATAACACAAAAGTGATTCAAAACACAAAGGAGCAGGTGAGGTGAGACCAACCATGCAAATCGACAAAGAGTTCGGTGGTACTCGATGCACCCCTGTTGCGCTCCTCATATATTGCCTTCGAGGCCTCCTTGTGAGCCTTCATCATCGCAATATTCTCATTGTTGGCCTTGCGACTATGTTCTTTGGCTGATTTTGCGTCGCTCCGCTGCCAGGCCGAATTGGCCTGCTGGAGGTATTTGGCTCTGAGCATGCCATGAGTTAGCGCCTCCTTGCGGTGTTTCAGGTAAACGGTATTGAGAGCGCTGCCCGTTTCCATCCACGGTATCTGCTGTGGTGCAGGTATATGAGCAGCAGAGACGCGAGAGGACCGCTTGGAGGACGGAGAGCTGCCAACCCCTGACCATCGGTTTGAAGATGCGCCAGATGAAGTAGAGGTACGGCCAGAATGAGGGGATGGAGAAGGTGTAGCACGGACAACATCGGCTAAAGATGAAGGTCCTGTAGGAACACTGTTACTATCGTTCCTATTATTACGACGTTTCTTGCCGTTCCCAGGTGCTTTAGCGCTGCTGCTCAGTGAGGGAAAGGCATCAGTATCATCGACCGCAGGTACCGGCGTAGAGCTCCTCTCCCTCTCGCGTGACTTCTGGCGAGAGTTGGGACGAGAGAGGGGAATTTTGAAACCGGGAGGTGGATTGACGCCAGATCCCAATACAGGCCCCATTGCTCCCCATTGGTCAGAGGTCAATGCGGGAAAAGCGGTTGAATCATGAAACTGAAGCTGAGGGGGAGGAGTCGAGTTCCGACTGTTGTTGTTATTGTTGCTGTCAATTGTCATCTTTGATACAGACATTGTCGGATCGTGAGAGAATATGCAAGTTTCTCCCGCGAGGCAAGAACCCATGAGCCAGTATTTGCAGATCGTGGTCCCAAGATCGTGAGAAAAGCGGCAATCCGCACGAAGACATTGCCCAGTAGACAAGAAGAAGCGGCAGACAACGCCATTGCGAGGAGTAACGGGCCGGACTGTTGGAACTGGTACTGTCATTGTGGATTTCCCAATGACTGTAGAACTCTCGGTAGTCTGACTTGCTGCGCTGTTGCCGGGCTGTTCCATCAACATCGTCAAGGTCGCGCTAAGATCATAACCACACATTCCCAGTGCCTGTTCTATCTCCTCATCGGAGCGCCCCCCACCGAGCACTGATCGAAGCATGTCATGAGGGGACATATTCTCCTGAAGAGAACTCCGATTCCCAAAGCCCATTGAATTGTCATCACCCACCAACCAAGCAACTGTCTCGCTTCCGAAATCGCCGTAGACCTCCGGTGGGAATCCGGGGTCACTTGAAAATGAAGGTTCATAATTGTTCAAATTCGGCGAGTGAGGTATCAGCGGAGAGGAGTATGCCAGCCTTGGACTCGGTCTAGGGGAAGGAAAGGGGGAGCCTTTTCCAATAAAGGATGGCGAAAACCCTGGGGGTGCCATTGGAGGTGTGCTGCCCAGCGAGGGTGTTGGTGTGCCAACTCGTGAAAATTGCCATGGAGCTGGGGACGCTCTTCTAACTATTGTATGGGCATGACGAATTGGCGGGGAAGAGGTTGAAGATGTCTTTTCGCGATAACGCCAGAGCACATCTAGTGTCTCATTATCCAAGGGGGTACCTATGAGATCTGTCTTGGATGCAATGAGAGCAGATACTTTTTCTGTTTGGTCCTCTTCGAGCAAGTTTGTGTCTACAAAAATTGTGGGGATAAAAGATTAGCGAGATCTCGGCTGGCTGCTGAATCTGGAAAGCCAAACCTTGAAGAATAAGACGACACTCCTCGAATAGCTCGTCCGATATCATTATAGCCGAGAAAACAAGCCACCCAAGCACTCAGGTAGCCAAGTATCAATGGATGGTCGCTCCTGTGAGTCGTGGATGAGGCAGATAGCAAATGGGAGGTTCCAAAAGAAGGGGACCAGGATGAACACCGAGTTGCAATGGGAGAGGATTCGAGGAGATGCTAGGAACTCTGCCACGAGGCAGGCAATTGAATGGCACTACGAGCAAGCAAGCACAGAAATTGTAAAGCAAGCAAAATGAAACGAAATGAAAAAATAGAAGGAAAAAAAAAATCGAGGAAAGGGGTTCAAGCTCTAAAAAAAAAAAAGAAAGAAAGAGTGGAAGGAGAAAATAGAGATACCAAGAAGCAAAGAGCAAAGTTCAGGGCGAGGAAGTTTGGGGAATGGGGGGGGGATGGTTATAGATATTTTTGGGCAGATGAACCCAGGGAGGTAGGGGGAAGAGGGAGAAAGAGAGACGAATGGTGGGATGGGGGTTAGGTCACAGCTTCTTTCAAGTCAGTGGTACAGTATCTCTCTCTCTCTCTCTCTCTCTCTCTCTCTCTCTCTCTTCCTCTCTTCCTCTCTTCCTCTCATACAGTAACCTTTTTTTTCTGGTTGTCGCTGCAACTTCCTTCCCTTCCCCAGGCTTTCTCTCTCCAATCCCTCAGCCCTTCCAGGATGAGATAGGAAGGGCGAGGGGTCGGGTGCTGCCGCCACCAGCATCCCAACTACCGTAAAGCTACACGAACAATAGATAGTATGACATGATATAGGTAAGACCAATGCTTGAGCCCAATGACTCGTGATGACTCCGTGCTCGCCAGCCATTTTAACGTAAAAAGGGCCGAATATGGAGATGCTTCCACTCGAACATCTGTTGCTAGCAGCGTTCAAGGAAAAAAATTGTGAGAGTACTCGAGTGCTTGCTATAAGCTAGGAAGCTGGGATTTAACGCTTTCACCTTCCCCATTCCTTGGATCTTTTCTGGGATTCAACCCTCTAGCACGAATGTTCCCGTTCCTCCTGACAGCTATCATCCACACTCTATTATACCACAGACATTTCCACCTGCTTCAACAGCTAAGGCTGAGGTTACTGTGGTCTACTGGCTCAACACTTCAGTAATTGCAGCCCCCCTCCACCTTATCCTATGGCCAGCAACTTTGTTCGGTGGAGGGCTGAGGGCTTCTCTTTCACCAGAGCTCCAGAGGTGAGCTTATGATATCGCGAGCCACCCTGCCTGCCGCTACCTCATTGCAACTTGTGACCCACCATATTCGCCCTGGCCTTCACCCTACTTCGTTACGTGTTTCATCCCCCACCACCATCCTCATTCCCAATCATCATCTCCCGACTCGATCAGGTTCACTTGTTTCTTCAAACTCCTTCCCCTTCTCACGTCTCCCCTGCGAAGTTCGCCCTTCATTGGGGCTGATCTCACGCAAGGCCACAATCATAACCGCCTCCTAACTAATCCTCTTTTGATCGTCAGCCTGATTGAAATTGTGATTGCGACCACACCGAAACGCCAATACAGGGATGTTGCTGGCTCGAATACTCTAATTCCCCTCGTGCAATGGCACAAGCAAGAGCACGAAAGAGAGGACAGAGAGGGTACGATACCGGTAAAATAAAAACGCTTTGACGAAATCTTTGCGATCAACTCATTTGTACGAACATATTACCGGATATACATATTCGGGGAAACAATTCACCAAGGCGACACACACTCCGGTTCTACCGGCAGCCAATTGGGACAGTTGATTCAAACTTAGTAGCGCGACGTTATATATAATTCTCTCGGCAACCTCACAGGGCTGCAGGAGGAAAGGGGAAAATGTGTGTACCATACCATACTCGAAGCAAACGGAAAAAGGCGGCAGATTATTAGCGGCATCGAGAGATCAACTTCCCATTTTACGGCCATGGCGACTCCAGTGCGCTTTCAAACTTGCCCCACTATTTGGCCCCACCGAAAATGATGAGAGTTAGATACAGTGCCAGGTCCTTACCGCACATCATCATCTAACTTATGCCGAAACCATATAGGTTTGACCGATTACAGTATTGAGATTGTTTGATTTGGGTGGTAAATCGGCCCGATACTTCCAGTGCGGGATTTCAGGCGGATGATACTGTGCAAGCTTTCCTTCCGTCAACGCGGGTTTGGCTTACATCTCGAGATGCCTTAAAAGGCGTGAGTGCCAATCTTTTGGGCAGCTTACCAACCAGTACCCTAACAACCACTTTCACCTGTTCACCACCGCCTCCCCCCCGACGACCCGCGATTATAGTACTAGTACTATTGGGACACATTCTGCAGCTGCTGTGTACGAGTACGAGTACAGGTACTCGAGTACCGTATATTCTGTCTTAGACTCCTAGGACAACTCTTCTCGGGCACTTGGTCCAGATCAGATGATCCACATGCCAAGGTGTTGGTAGCACAAACGTACTGAGCCTCAGCGGACCCCTCGAGAACCTCAAATGTTAGGTTTCCTGGTCAGCACGAAACCCACCAAGCACGGCATGTAAGGTGCGGTACTTGCACAAGTAGAAATGCCGGTAGAGTGCGAGTAGAATCCAAGAACACAATGTCGATACACCGCACTCAAGGGAAATTATTCTATCGCAGGCCTCCATAAATACGGTGTATTCGAGTAGTGCGGTAACCGGGTTCAGTGCCTACTCAACCTTCCGGGCCTTTGTCTAGAGAAAAGCAAAGCAATACTGACTCTGATCTTTGCTCGAATCTAGGTTGACATCACAAGATATCACTCATTTTTGTGTCAACGTCAGATTGTGGCCCTCTGTCGCGCGAAACCGCACACCTTGATACCATACTTGAAGGGGCAGCCGCCTGCTGCTGTTGCCGCGCTGATGTGGTTTTAGGCGTTCGTGAAACATCTCCAGCTGCTGATGGGAGGCGGCCATGCAAATAAGAGCCCACAGATCCGCTCTGAAAGCAAATGTATAGGAGGACATGGAACAAGTAGAAAGACTATGGGCGCACAGTCACCGTAACCTTAAACCCCAGAAGAACGCCATCCCGAGCTTGTTCCGAACTACCGCTCGAACAGTAAAATGGACATGATTCGCTGGACGAACAGGGAGGAGCAGCTGTGGCGCACCTGCCCCGGGTCAGGTTCTGACACTAGCCACAAGACAACATTCCCACACCGGAGCCCAGGGGGGCCGAAAGCTTACGTCGCCATTCCTGGACATGTGTGCATCCAACCATTCCTCTTTCAACCAACAACAACCGTCCATCACTCCGTGAGCGCGGTCTTAACTCCTAAAAATACGTGCATTTCCTCCTCCATCATCGACAGCCTTCTCTCCCACTTCCCCCACCACCCATCTGCCTTCC
>QFET01005243.1:0-45843 GCA_003316355.1 Tuber calosporum | reverse complement strand
GATGGCGGGAGGGGTGGTGGTGGCGGAAGGGGGTGCAAGAGTGACATGGTGGGCTAGGTCATGACGCTCAGAACGGATTGAGGCCAGGCTGGGGGCTGCAGCGTTGGCAGCTTGAGTGGAGTTGGGTAAGCCGCCACTGAGAAGTGTGACTGCAGAGGAGATGGAGTCAAGCTGAGCGTCAAGGGACAAGATTGCACAAAGGGCGCCACACAGGAGCGGGATCAAGGTGATCTCTCCAGTAGAGAGGTCATCGATGCTTGCGGGAGAGATAGACGGGACCTGAGTGGAGGCGATATTGATGACTTCCTTGGTTTCGTCAAGGTAGGAGCAGAGCAACCTCAGGTGAGGGTGGACGTCCATTATGGAGGCAGTGACTGAGGGTGGTGCAGGGGCGGAGGCGAAATGCTGGGGAGGAGGGGGACCGGCTTGCTCCATGAGCAGGCTTAGTGTTAGCAAGGACCTTGTAACCTACTCCCAAGTATCTCTAGAACCCCAAAGGGACTCTGAAGATACTATAAGGATAGGTGGAGAAGCGTCGATGGATAGGTCTTCAATCGACAAGGTACTAATATGGAACTACTAGAGTGACCGTTCAACTTGTAGTATTAAAGATGATCGTCCTGTGAGGCTTTAGAGTCCAAATCCTTTAGGGATTGCAGGCTCTTTAAATACAAAAGATTGTAGCTAGGAAAACTAAACAAAAGTGCAAACATCCTGTCCAACAACATGCTAACAGAGGGAGCATAACAAGGTAACCATATTCCGAAAACATAGGGTTAAAAGCGACTGGGTGAAGCTAACAAAACAAGAAATGGAATCCAAATAGGAAAGAACAAGTGATTACTACTACTATACAAATCCAGTAGGTATAGCAGGAGGATAGCGATACCCAAATGGTTAGAGGCAAGGAGGGATAGTGATAAGCGAAACAAGGAAAGAATAACCAGTTAGGAAGTCATAACCAAGTAGGAAGGAAGAACCAAATAATAGCGCTTATCAGGTATAAACCCAAATAAGTAATAACCAACATCAAGTCAGTTGTAATAGTAGAAAGATAGTAGGATTCTGTTACATTCCCATTAAAAAAAATATAACAAACAAAACAATAAGGAATATCCTAAATGGCTTAATAACCTACCCGCTTTTGGAGCATTCCACTCAATTTCAAAACATATAACTTAATCAGTAAACATATATCCATTACTGGTGTCAGGACCTTACACCTTTATAAGCCCCATAGTAGGAAGACAATACCAGGAAGCAGTTAGCCTTCCATCTCAGATTCATCCAAGGTGGAAAGTGTTGTGCTGGTATGAGATTCTGAGTAGTCTGGGTCTTGGACAGGTTTCCAAAATCCGTCAGGGTCAAGCTCAGATGAGAGGGGGGCATAGTCTGGTTTCTGTAGTGTCCAGGCAGAGAAAGTCTCGCCAAGGGACCAAGGGAGTCTGAAAGATATAGATTCATTGTAGGTATGGAACCAGTACGATCTGATGAGGGTGCTGGCGCCTTCAAGGTTATAGAGGGGTTCCCATGTTGCCACGAGTTCATCATAGCCTTTCCAATGGATCAAGAACTGTCATTTTCGGCAATACATTTGATCTTTGAGTATCTTTTCGATTTCCCATTGCTCTTGTCCACTAGCATCGATAGTGACAGGCTCCTTGGATATGGGGTCAGGTGTTCCTGGGAAGGCAAAGAGGTTCAGTCTTAGGTAAATACGAAGATGGCTGCGATGGATCCATGGGTGGATTCCTGCCATCACTGGAGGGAGTATGAGTTTGTAGTTGTTATGTCTGTCAGGTCCTTTGCTCACTGAGAAGGGTCCTAACCATGGTCCAACTGGAATGTGATTTCGTCCAACCTTATGGACATAGGGTGCTGACTTGAGGATAACTTCAGTTTCGTTACGGATGATTGGGGGTCCATACTTCTATTTTCGCTGGAGGTGGTTTGTCGTGCTCTTGGCTTCTTGAGTGCATCTCTGGCAAGTTATTGATTTTTCATGATCTGTGAAGCAATCTCGTCTGCTGCTGGTACTCAAGTGGGGAGAACTCTGATGCTGGGGAGGGGGTTTGGTAGTCTGCCAAAGGTGATTTCGAAGGCATAAAGTTCTGTGCTATCGCTGGCAGCTGCATTGATTGTAGTCTAGACATGAGGTAGGTGGCGAACCCACTTGGTTCCTTACGGGTTGACATAGTTCCTAAGGCTTTGGTGAACAGTTCTGATTCTGCGCTCAGTCTGTCCATTGGTCTGGTGATGGTAAGCTGTAGCCATATTGAGATCAACATTGAGATTGGCCATAAGCTGTGTCCAAAAGCGTGAGGTAAACTTGGGGTCTCTGTCAGAGACTAGGGAGGCAGGGAAACCATGAATGGAGAAAACTCGCTCAATGAGGGTGTGGGCGGTTTCGATAGCTGTGATGTTCTGGGAGACTTGTATGAGGTAGGTAAACCCTCTGAATCAATCCAGACATCCATGATGAGTTCAAACTTAAAATCGCTCGGGAAGGGTCCTGCAAAGTGAATTGCAAGGGACGAGAATGGTTGCCTGAGGACAGGGAGGGGGGTGACTGATCCTTCCGGGACAGTGGTAGGTTGCTTGGTGAGCTGGCATAGGTGGCATCTACAGACATAGTCTTTGAAATCGTTCCTTATGGAGAGCCAGTAGAAGTGTCTTGAAGCATAATCAAAACATTTCTGCTAACCCATATGTGCCATTTGTTCATGGGTAATGCGCACAATTTCACTTCTGATGTTAGCACCTTGATAGCTTGCTTCATATGGGACATAACAACAGTCTCTACCGTTATCCTTTCCCTTTCTGATGAGAACTCCATCATATAAGAGCCAGACAGGGTGGTCGATAGCTTTGGTAACTATCTCAAGGAGAGAGTCTTTCTGGGGAGCATTTCGAATGCTGGAGTACCACTTTCCTTTCATGTAGTTGGTAAGCTGAAAAGCGCGAAGGTCATGATGTGAAGAGGGCTGATCAAAGAAACAGTCCTCATAATCGACAGGTGCTTCTGGGGTAGGTAGATCCCATGCGTAGTCGATATCACGTATTTCTCTTTCTTTTCCCTTATCAATAACTGTCGGAAAGACTGGGTAGCCATCATCATCATCGTGGAGGGGAGGAGGAACAGCCTATCTGTGTACTGCTCTGTGCTTGGTATGATGAGGGGAGACAAAGTTGGGGGAAGAGTAGAAAGGCAAGGGTCCTGGAATATCGCGAGATCCTGAGGGAAATTATCCTGTATTCTTTCCATTTATGTGGGTTTGGCATTCGCCCCAGACACAGGCACTCTAGTGCATGGCTCGGTGTCTATTAGATTCAAGAAAACGGTCCAGTTCATTGACAGGGGGTCAGGGAGGGACTGGTGTGGGCTGAGGGTCAGGTTGGGTCTGTGTGCTGCTGGGGGTGATATTTCCGGAGTTGGTGACTGCAAGGGATTCCAGTTGGGTGATAGAATCATAGATTCGTTTAAAGCAGTTGGTGATCGCATCTAGATGAAGTGGTTGGTCCATATACCATGGAGTAATGTTAATTATCGCCGCAAGGCCAGACAGTTGAGCTTTAGCTCGCTCAATAAGTACTGTGGCCTGGGATGGCTCTTGAGGGTTGCTGAGATAGGAGGAGGTCTCCACGATTTCACAACCTTGAATGGCATTGGTTGCAAGCTGGAGGGTATCTGCTGCTTTGCCCATAGCTTGTTCAACAGAATCTGAGTAGTGACTCGCTTCTTGGGAGATGGAGGGGTTTGAGCTGGTGACATGATGTGAGTTCCACATGGAGTGGTGTTCAGGAGTAGGAATGCAAGAGGGTACTTGAAGATTGAGGGCAGAAGAAGGGTGTTGTCATGATTGGTGACTAAGCAAAGCAGGATTTCGTATAACTCATAGTTATGAGTCACAAGGTTGTTATATTTTGCACTATGACTCATTAGAAGTCATGGGGTTTCACATGATGCACACTGGTGGAATCATTGTTATATTGTGATTGGTTGATCGTGCGCATGACTCACATTTGTGAGTCATATGATGTAATAATTTTCGCACATGACTCACACTATGAGTCATGGGTTTCGTGCATGTGCCCACTTTTGGGCACATGACTTATTTTATGAGTTATGATTGGTTGGCACGCGGCGCAGTTGACTGAGAAGAGTCAGCTGATAGATTTCATACTATGACTCACTATGAGTCATAGAGGTCGTGTGACTCACAGGTATGAGTCACCATGGTTAGGGTCGAGGGAAGAGTGCCTATAGAAGGAACTCTAGGCGACCTGTAGTTAGGACTCTTCACGCAACCATCTAAGATCTTTCCTATACAATTACTTTACCACTTTACCGTTCCATTCCCCTATTGGCGTTGTGCAATAGGAACCATAGGGTTCAGCTATCAAGACAATGTAGGCATAGGCCAAAGAGCAATAGTGGAAATCCGCCTAGTACTACTCATTGCAATAGTACTCCTACCCTGGTGGCTGAGATTAGCGCCACGCCCCATACCAGACTATAACAACGGCCCAGTCATACTCATCTAACATAAAGAGAAGTAGTTACCTGTTGCAAAACCAGCTTACAGCATAGGATCGTAACATTTGGTTGCGTCACCTAAGCAACACCTAACTAAAAAATGGCAGACTCTATGGATAACGACATCGACCTTACTGAGGGAGAAATCGATACCTTAATACTTGGCCCGGCACTTGAAGAAGCCATTAGCACTAATCTATTCAGAACCCAGTCACAAAGAACTACAAGTCCGGTGACACCTGAGCCTGCCTCACCAACCGGATCTCTGGAACCCGAAACACGAAGACCAGAAAGGATGTCAGCCCCGGGACCACCAACTGCCGGTGGTGGAGCAGTAATTCAACTTGCAGGATTTTCAACTGCACAGTTCCAAGAGATCCTGACTCTGATAAACAACCAGCGAGAAACAACCAACAACCGGATCAAGGTCGAGAAACCCCCTACCTTCCTTGCAACAAGGACCAAACTACGAACCTTCTTAGTGCAATGCCAATTATACTTTAAAGCGACACAAGAAACACGACATACGGAACGCATCACCTAGGTTAAGAGCTTGTTAAGGGATGCAGCAGCAAGCTGGATAACCCCATCTGCTGAAGGACGCAAGCCAGAGACCTGGACTATATATGAAGATTTCACTACAGCCCTCAAAGACCAGTTTGGGGATCTGGATGCGGAAAATGCAGTTAGGACAAAACTCGACCACCAGAGGCAAGGCAAAGACCCAGTCACGGAATACTGGAATGACTTTTGCCTCACAGCTACAGAGGCGAATGAGGATCATGGTACACTAAGACGCCAATTCCTTAAAGGAATTAACTGAACGCTCCAAGACGCATGGGCAGCGGACTATATGGTGGTGGCAAATGTCGATACCCTTGCAGCCTGGGCAATCAAAAAAGAAAATCAGATCAACATTTTCAAGCACCTTCAAGGAAACAACAGTACCTTTATCCAACAACAAGAAACGCCTAGGAACAATAACGGAACCTGGAAGTCGGGCAACAATATGGAAACCCGAGGCGACCCAATGGACCTAGATGCTATCAGAAGGCGTCCACGACTAAACCTCTCACGAGCAGAATTTACAAGAAGGAGGGACAACAACCTATGCCTAGGATGCGACAGACCTGGGCACAGATTCAGTAATTGCCGAAATGTAAGAGATGATAAGGACTATACTAGGCAGTGCAACAGCAAGACCAACAATAATCGCTGGAAACCACGAACCAACCTACACGAAATGGAGATCAGAGAAACACCTGAAGAGTCGGGAAACGAAGAAAGTCCCCAGTAAGAGATGGGCTGCTAGACAACAAAACCAAAACCATTGGAATCGGTAACATCTACATGGTACTTACAATCAGGGAAACATTGGAACAAGAAAAAGACCATGCCAAGGTCAAAATGCGTTTACATGGCAAGGGCAAGACAGTCATCATCAACGGCATGATTAACTCGGCCGCTACAGAAAACTTTATTGACAAGGAATTCTGCAACAAACACGGCATACGAACAAAAAAAGCGAAAGAAATACAGGAAATCTACCTTGCGGACAGGGAGCCAAGCGCTATGGGACCAATTACCCATATAGCGGAAGTACCTTTGGACATCGGCAGCCATAGGGAAGTAGCAACCTTCCAAATCGCAGATCTACCCAACCTTTAGGCAGTGTTAAGTCTGCCATGGTTAAGAAGACACAACCCCAAGATAGATTGGGAAAACAACAAGATCACCTTTGATAGCGAGTGGTGTACCAGAGTATGCCTCAAAAGCTCGCCAGCAGTGGACTTAGTCCCTGAATCTGAAGCCCTGGAAGAGAACTTGGAGATTCAGTTCTCCACGATTCAGGCCAAGGATGTCCAGAACATCAAAATCCAAAGATTGAGCAAAACGGCCACACTCCCTACCTAGGGGTCGGCCAAGGCTGCAGGAAATGACCTGTATGCAGACGAGAGAATTACGATACCGGTAAAAGAACAAGGAATCGTCAATACCGGGTTAGCTATAGGACTACCAGAAGGCACCTATGGGCGGGTGGCTCCACTCAGCGGATTGGCAGTTAAACACCAGCTTACTGTCAATGCGGGAGTAATCGACGCCGACTACACAGGTAATTTCAAGGTGGTCCTGGTCAACCTGGGAAAGGACAGTTACACAGTTGAGCCGGGAGACCGCATCGTACAGTTGATATGCGAAAAAATTGTCATAGGACAATGTGAAGAAGTAGAGCAAGTGGCTCCTAATATAAGAAGCGCTACAGGGTTTGGAAGTACGGACCACCCAAAACGCCAAAAGATTGAGATCAACGAGATCTCCGCTACATCATTCGGCAAGTTCTACTGAAGAGGCAAAGTCACAGGAATCCTCAAGTCGGATTATAAGACAAACGAGCCTACCAGGATCGAAAGGATCAATATCAGTACCGAATTGGCTATCAAGGCCAAGAAAGGACAAGAAAAAGACAAAACCAGAAACATTGTGCCAAGGGAATACCACCAGTACCTGGACATGTTCAAGGAAGAGGAAGAAACTCGGCTACCACCCCACTGACCAAAGTTTGAGTTGGATATCAACCTCAAGAAAGGAGAAACAGTATCAGCAAGAAAGCTATGCCTATTGGGTGAAAGAGAGCTGGAGGAACTAAGAGAATACATCAGGGTCAACAAGAACCGGGGCTGGATTCGACACTCTTATGCAAACGGGGGATCACCGATCCTGTTTGTTCAGAAGAAAGACAGCAAGCTAAGGCTATGCGTGGACTATCGAGGACTCAACGAAGTCACCAAATGAGACCGATATGCCCTACCACTGATTGGAGAAGCCCTCGATAGGCTTAGAGGAGCCAAGGTCTTTACTAAACTAGACATCCGAAACGCATACCACAACATCAGAATCAAACACGGGAACGAATGGAAAACAACCTTTACCACCAAATACGGCATATACGAATATACGGTCATGCCATTCGGACTCAAAAATGCACCTGCAGTGTTTCAGCGATGGGTCATTAGGATTCTCAGCAGGTTTCTGGATATCTGTTGTATCGTCTATTTAGATGATATTCTGATATATTCAGAAAACCTGGAACAACACTGAACCCATGTCAGGATGATTATGGAAGCCTTGAAGAAAGAAGGTCTGACACTGAAGCCATCGAAGTTCGAATTTCACAAGGAACGAACCGAATACCTAGGCTTCATCATCGACAAGGACGGAGTTAGTGTTGATCCTATCAAAACAAAAGCAATATGGGAATGGAAACCACCCGAAAGCAAGAAAGGAATACAGTACTTTATGGGATTCTACAACTTCCATCGACGATTCATAGAAGGGTTCAGCCGTATAGCTAAACTACTCTATCAACTGACGAAGAAGGACTGCAAATGGAACTGAACCGAGAACCAACAAAATGCATTCGATGAATTGCTCAGGCGACTTACTTCAGCTCCACTACTGGTACACTACGATCCAACCAAGGATATCATGATCGAGACCGACACTTCAAAATATGTATGCTCAGGCATTCTATCACAGAAGGGGAGCGATTGGAAATGGATGCCAGTGGCATACCGGTCAAAAACAATGGCGCCCGCAGAATGCAACTACGATATCCACGACAAAGAGCTCTTAGCCATTGTCCAAGCCTTGAATGAATGGAGAAGATATGCAAAAGGAAGCAGACACCAGGTCCTGGTGCTCACAGACCATAAGAACCTGGTACCATTTACCATGACAAAAGAGCTCAATGACAAACAAATCCGATAGAGCGAGACCCTCAGTCAATACGATATCAAAATACAATACTGACCCGGGAAGGAAGGGGGCAAACCAGATGCCCTTACAAGGAGAGCACAAGATGTCCCGAAAAATAACGACGAGAGGATCCAACAAAAACAAAGGATACTACTCCCAAAAGAACAATACTTCGAAGCCATGGAAGTGGTCAAGTTTGTCGCTGAAGATTTTGGCATCCGAGTAGCAAGCATGAAAGACAGACAGATAAGGGCAATCCAGTAAGCCCTGAGGAAAGGAGAGAAAGAAATTAAAGGAGTGGCTCTAGGGGCATGTGAATGGAGGGAAGGATGCCTATGGCATCAAGGAAAGATTTGGGTACCAGAACACGAAGAGATCAGAACCCAAGTCATACGACAAAAAAACGATAACCCAGCAGTTGGGCATGGCGGAACCAGCAAAACTACGAAACTACTATCCCGACAATAGTATTGGCCAAGGATGAGAGATGACATAAAGAGATATGTCAAGAATTGCGATACATGCCAAAGAACCAAAGCGATAAGGCACGCGCCCTACAGACTGGTACAACCGAACGAGGCGCCACACTATGGAAATTGATGGCAATGAACTTCATCACGGACTGCCCGAAATCTGACGATTATGACACCATCCTGGTGGTCATCGACTGCTTGACAAAAATGAGCCATTTCATACCATGCAACAAGGATATGAACACTAAAGAATTTGTCAAGATATTCCTACGGGAAATATTCCGACTCCATGGACTACCACAAGATATCATCACCGATAGAGGAAGGCTATTTACATCAGACTTGTGGAAAGAAACTACAAAATCCCTTGGAATTGAACGAAGAATGAGCACCGCCTTACATCCACACACGGACGGGCAAACCGAAAGGACGAACGGAATACTGGAACAATACCTAAGGGCCTACGTCAACTATCAGCAAGATAACTGGGCGGAATTACTACCACGAGCGCAATTTGCATACAACAATGGAAGACAGGAAACTATTAAGACTACACCCTTCTACGCAAACTATGGACAACATCCGGAACATGAAGCGATAGGCCATATGATACCAAAGGAAACCACGGAAAAGGAAGAGATGGGTCAGCTGCATAGTATCCTATGTCAGGAAATGGTCTGTGCACAATTACGACAAAAAGAAAACTAAGATCAACACAGAAAACCCGATCCGAATCTCCAGTCAGGCGACATGGTCTGGCTACTCCCAAGGAATATAAAGACCACAAGACCATGCAAGAAGTTGGATTACAAGAAAATCAGACCATTCAAGATCCTTACGAAGGTGGGCACAAGTGCCTATAAATTGGCCTTGCCCCAACTGATAAAGGTCCACAACACCTTCCACATCTCACTCCTCAAACCATACCAAGACAATCAGTTTCCCTCACAAAAGCAATGACCACCACCTCCAATCGAGATAGAAGGAGAAAGCGAGTACGAACTTGAAGAAATCATTGATTCACGCATACACCGAAAACGCCTACAATACAGAGCCGAGTGGACTGGCTACTCACCAGAACACGACAAAACTTGGTACTCTGCGGAAAACTTCCAAAATGCCAGCAGCGGCATTGAACGTTTCCATCAGCAGTACCCAAGAAAACCCCGCGTGGGTTACAGTCAAAATCGAACCCACGAGGCAAGACCCAACGCCATTGGGTCCAGACGAAGGCTGGGGCGATAGCCCCAGGGCTACCACCCCTACCAGCCCGCCATACGCTACACAGGAAGAAAGGGAAAAGCAGGCAGCACACAACGCTCTTTCGTGGACTGCCTGCAACGATGATTCCTGCAACACTCATTTACGCGACAAGGAAGGAAGCAATTGGTTTCCACGACAGCCCAAGTTGCGCAAACTGCAACAACCACACAAGGAGACATCCTGGAAACACTGTTTCAAGGACACTTGGCGTACTCACAGACACGCCAAAATCGATGCTGTGTTTTACCCAAGACGAACAGGGGAAGGGGCACCCCTTACGGAAAATGATTCACATATTAGGAAAAGAAAAACCACTGTTAGGACACAGTTGAAGGGTGAAGGGGGGGAAAAAACCGAAATTGAGACGATCCATGACGAAGAGAGTTTGCAACGACAGTTGCAAAGTCTACAAGAACAACTTGGCACCGCCGAAGCCACAATTGCGGCACAAAGAACTGATATGCGGACATATCAGAGAATGATTGATGACCGGGACCGGACTATTAGGGCGGCACACACCACCTTAGAGGAAGTCCGGAGGAACTACCAGACGGCTGAACCTCAAGTTTGGAAATTGAAAAAGGAATTGCACAGGTTTGGAGAAAGGCAGACGAAGATGGGACGTTAAGCCCGAACGGACTCAGGTTTAGGGGAGAGAGGAGCTAATGTCACGATTGGTGACTAAGCAAAGCAGGATTTCGCATGACTCATAGTTATGAGTCACAAGGTTGTTATATTTCGCACTATGACTTATTAGAAGTTATAGGGTTTCACATGATGCACACTTGTGCAATCTTTGTTATGTTGTGAATGGTTGATCGTGCTCATGACTCACATTTGTGAGTCATATGATGTAATAATTTTCGCACATGACTCACACTATGAGTCATGGGTTTCGCACATGTGACCACTTTAGGGCACATGACTTATTTTATGAGTTATGATTGGTTGGCACGCTGCGCGGTTGACTCAAATGAGTCAGCTGATGGATATCATACTATGACTCACTATGAGTCATAGAGGTCGTGTGACTTACAGGTATGAGTCACCATGGTTAGGGTTGAGGCAAGAGTGCCTATATAAGGACCTCTATGCGACCTGTAGTTAGGACTCTTCACGCAATCATCTAAGTTCTTTCCTATACAATTACTTTTCCTCTTTACCGTTCCATTCCCCTATTGGCATTGTGCGATAGGAACTATAGGGTTCAGCTATCAAGACAATGTAGGCATAGGCCTAAGAGCAATAGTGGAAATCTGCCTAGTAATACTCGTTGCAATAGTACTCCTACCCTGGTGGCTGAGATTAGCGCCACGCCCCATACCGGACTATAACAACGTCCGGTCATACTCCTCCAACACAAAGAGAAGTAGTTACCTGTTGTAAAACCAGCTTACAGCATAGGATCGTAACAGGTGTAGTAAATGGGCGATGTTGAGGTAGTGTCTTGATACATTGTTCATGGCGGAGGAGGGGGTCTTTATAGGTTTCTTCTCTGTAGGGTCTTCAAGTATTTGGTCTTCTTCAGCTGGGGTGTCTTCATAGATCCTTGATAGTGAATCTGCAACGACATTGTCCTTGCCAGGTCTGTGTATGATATCGAAATCATAAGCTTGCAGGAACATGTGCCAACTAGTTTGGCGGTAAGGTAGGTTAGTCTACTTCAGGAAAAAGGATAGTGCCTTGTTGTCAGACACAACAGTGAACTTGGTGCCATATAGAAACGGATGGAATGCCTCAATGGCATCCACAATTGCCAAAAGTTCCAATTCATGGTCAGGGTAGTGCAGCTGACTTGTTGCAAACATTCTGCTGTGGAATGTGGCAGGGTATGCTTTCTGAGGGGAGGGTCCTTGGCCAACCCATGCTACTGATCCAACTTTAGAGGCCTCTGTAATGAGGTATATTGGATCAGCTGATATCTCATATGAGATGGGCAGAGCGTAATTGTCTCCTTGGCCTAGCGCTAAATCTGTTTGAAGGCTCCTCATGCAGGGGTTACCCTTGAAACACATCTTGAGAAATTAGGTCCGAGAGGGGGGCAGTGGTGGAGGCAAGGTGTGGGAGGAATTGTGCATGATATATCACAACTCCTATAAAGGTCTGAACATCCTTTTTCGATTTTGGTGTGGTCCAGTCTTGGAGGGATTGAATTTTTTCATGGTTTGCATGAATTCCTCACTCATCTATAACATATTCTAGGAGTGTGAGCTAGGTGGCGAAGAATTTGCACTTGGCTGGCAATGATTTGATTTGATGTAGCTTCAGTCTTCGCAAGACTGATCTGATGTGAGAAATATGGGACTCAACTGTTTCTGAATAGATGGTAATGTCATCCATATATGCCTAAACGAATTTTCCAATTAATCCTTATAGGACAAACTCTATAACTCTCATAGCTGTAGCAGGGGCGTTGGCATCTCGATGCAGCATTAGCCTGCATGCAAAGGATCCAAAGAGTGTCTTAATGATGTTGTATTTCTCATCACTAGGGAGAACTCGAATTTGGAAGTACCAGTTTGCTAGGTCAATAGTGGATCTGAACTTAGCTCTGGCAACAGTTCTGAGTATCATGGCTTGGTTGGGAATCGCTCCTTGGTCCTTGATAGTAATATTATTCCTGGTTACAAGGTCTGCAAGCAGTCTAATTTCGCCATTGGGTTTCGGCTCAGGGAAGATGTTGACTGGTTTGTCTGCTTCGCTTAGGTAAATGATTCCTTTGGCTTTCCAGTCCTCGAACAATGCTCTGTATGCTAGCATGATCTTGTCAGGAAATGTGAAGAATCTCGGATTGTGGTCTGAAATTGTGTCTTTCAGCTGGATGTGGTGGTTGACATCTCTCAAGGGTGGTAACTCTGCTGTTTTATTGCCAGAGAATACTGTAGAAAATTCAGAAATGAAGTCAGGGGCATCTGCTTCATTCATGTTGAAAATCGTGAATGGGTTGCTTCCTTGCAGGACAAGGTGATTCCTTTGTCAGAGAAGGTGATAATAGAATTTCCGCAATCTATTACAGCATGGTGTGCAGTAAAGTAATGCATTCCTAGGAAGATATCATTGTTGTCCAGGGAACAGACTAGGGCTCCAGAGATATCGCCGCTTTCCTTGTCAATCTGTATGACAGGCTTTGCAACATTGTTGATTGCTGAGTGTGATCCTTTAACTGCCATCATCAGGTTGATAGGGGTCTCGAGGTCTCTGGGAGGTATTTGGTGGGTGGTGACAAACTTTCCTGATATCAGGTTGTCTCCTGTGGTTCCTGTATCGAATAATGTCTTTGCTTTGTCACCATTAACTGTGATGTATACTTCGAGGGCTTGGGATTGAGTTCCACTAAGTCCTGCATGGTTTGTGGTTACAGTGACTGATTCCTTTGCATTGGGATCGTCTTCCTGGGTGTGGTATATTCTTCTGACATTCTGGGGTCTCCTGGTTCCTCCAGAGCCTCCATTCCCTCGCTGCTGGATACTCCTAAGTTTCTTCTTCTCAAAGCAGTTATCAGGGTAGTGTCCATGTTTTCCACAATAGTAACAGTCATTGTCTCTTCTGCGCCGATCCTTCAAAGCCTGGGATACTCCTGGATGCTGAGAGGTATTGTTGGAGAACCTTGGTTGATTTCGCTAGGGGTTATTCTGGGGGCACTTGGGTGATTGTTGGGAAACTGCATTAGAGGTTGCATTTCCTGGTCGATTTCCATAGAGTTCTGTAGAGTGGGCAATTGCATCTCGCTTTTCCGCTATCTCCACTAGCTGGTCAACGGAGGTATCTGAAGTGATGTGTGGTTTCACTTCTCGCTTTAGTTTGATATCCAAGGTATATAGGAGTCTCTGCTTCGCTGAATAGTCCGAAATTGTTCTAGGCGGGAGACTGTCTCTCAAGATTTCAAGTCTGATTACAGTGTCGGTAATCTGTGCTGTTTTTCCACTGGTAGTTTGCTTGACTTGTAGCCACTGTTCATAGATGGTATCAGTGGATGTGGAATGAAGGAAGTAGGCCTCGAATTTCTCTTTGAGTCGAGCAACTGTGTGGTCTCCTTGGGATGCTTCATATTGGGTGAATTTATCGAGGGCTTTCTCTCTGCAATAGGCTCCATAGTATTGCAGAGCTCTAGGGGCATCATTAGTTATGTCAAAGCTGGCGATGTATCGGTGGACTGTATTGAACCATGAGTTGATTCTCAATGTGTCTCAATCTTTTCCTTCTCCTGTGAATGTAAATGGTGCAGGCCAATTTGGTCGATTATTTCACTCTAGGGGGACTGATATGGCAAGAGGTCCAAGCCTTGGTTCTCTTGTTTCTCTTGGTAGACTAGGTGATCTAGGTGGCGAAGCTAGGGGTGCTGGTCCTGGAGCGTCCTCTGGACCGGAATCTGATTCTGATTCTGTGCTTGGTTCTTTCTTGGATTAGACTTCTTGGTGGAGCTGTTCTTGGACTTGTTCTTGGACTTGAGTTAGTCTTGGACTTGGTCTGGAGCTTGAGCTTGGGCGTGGTCTTGGGCGTGGTCTTGGTCTTCTTCTTGGCTGCTGCTGCTATCTACTGAAGATAGTTCTGAGTCCTCAGATGGTGGAGCAGGTGGGGATACTGGCGCTTGACTTTGCGGTCCGGAGGAGGATGCTACCGATCCTCTAGTGAAGTGCCTTCTGGTATCTCTAGGAAGTGAAATGGTTGTTAGCTACGGTGAGTTGGTCTCGCCAGGAGTCCGTTCAAGGCCTTCTTAGGAACATGGAGGTGTACTAGCACTGCAGGGTCAAGGTAGGCGAAGGGTGATCAGTCCTCAGCTGAAGATCAATGGTATACTTGAGTCTATGTCAAAAAATGTAACCTACTCCCCAGTATCTCGTGAACCCCAAAGGGACTCGGAAGATACTATGAGGATAGGGGGATAAGCGTTGATGGATATATCTTCAATAGATAATGTAAAGCCTCCCTGGGTGTATCAGATACCAAAGGGATTCGTCTCGGTAAGGTATAACGATAACTAACTCAGATCCCAAACTGTCGGGACTTCAAGTGAGTGATAGCTACCAGAGATCTTCATAGGTTGTCAAATAGCCGTCGATTACTATATCGCCAGCTTCGCTAAGTCCTAGACTTACTTGCTGTGGTTTCGTGCGAACTGAAAAGAAGTAACTGCACAACCAAGTATATTGACAACTCTGTCTGTCGAAGTCTGCCCTATCTAAGCTCCAGAGGGGCAGTCTTAAATACATGATCTCGCTTTTCTAAAGCTTTCCATATCCTTCCATTTGATTTCCAATCATCGGATATAACCAAGCTCCGCTTGTAAAGTCCTCCAATAAAACAAATGCCTGATGCACCTAAACGGTGCAACAAACAAAATATGTATCATCCCGATACATAAAACCAAACATTAAACATATCGGGTGTCTGCCTGACACATGAAACCCAACATAAAACCAACTAAGTATCAAGCGATACTTGCAACTAATAACAAAACAAACTAACCCCTTACTAGCCCTGCTAGTTTCCGTTAGCCTTGTCAGCCCTAATGATAGTAACCAAAACGGGTTACACCCTGGAAATAAAACAACTATTTCCAAAAACAAAAAACCTCAAAAAACAAATTTCCAGATATCAAAATCCTAATCAAAACCAAGTTTTGATAACCTCGCCATCATCAGAAACTCCAGAGTCGTCATAGTCGCTCTCCAAGTAGGGTTTCTAAAATCCATCGTCCACCTTTCCTTCATCAGCAAACACCCCATATACTGGTGTCTTTAGGGTGAATCCGATCTTGATATATCCAGTAATGATAGGAAACTCGTCGCCGGGACAGTTATCTGTCCTCCATTCCTGAACAAGGTTCATAGCCTTCTCCAATCCTTCGACAGGCTCCCTGCTGTTCTCAGAATCTGCATAACCTTTCCACTTAATAAGCAACTGGTCTCGTACATAGTGCTGGCGGTGGTCCAACACTTGTTCAACATGCCATTTCGGTACTTCTTCAATGAGGATGGGCGCTGGTTTCGCATGGGCTCTGCCAGGGAACCTCTCATCATCGTTCTCCATGAACCTCTTAACTGTAGAGCAATGAAATACCCCTTTCTTGCGGCGGTAAATCCTACCGTCTATCTTAACTGTTTAGTTCTGTGTGTGAGAGTTGTATTCCAACACCTTGAAGGGTCCTCTCCATCTGGGTTCCAGTTTCTTGCTTCTACCAGATTCTGTAGCGAACAGGTCCCCCCAAACCAACAATCATTTGCCCACATCAATGGGTTTGTGTGTGGTCCTTCTTCTTGCTGCCATCCTGGTGCTCCTAAATCTTACCATCTTGGCAGATTGATAGGCCTCATTACGCAATACCTGGTGTCTGTTCAGGAAGTCATCGGAGGTAGGCACCTGGGTGTTCCTGACTCTAATAGTCAACAGCATAGGGTAATCTCGTCCATACACGGCTTTGTATATTGACATGTTCAGGATATTAGAATGTCCTGCATTCTCGTAGGCTGCTGACTCGGGAAGCGCAAGTAACCTGTTGTTCTGGCGCTTGTTAACAACACTCCTCAAGGCGGTCTTAAGTTCCCTAATCTTTCTCTCAACCTGTCCGTTGCTTTCGTGGTGTCCAGGTACTGCCTTGATGTGCTCGATCCCCAAAGACTTCATGCTTTGGGCCCAAAATCGTAAGGTAAAATGTCGGTCGGCATCGCTAATAATCGATGTAGGTACTTCATGTGGAGTGAAAATATGGTGCCGGAGGAGGGTGAGGGCCTCTATAGGTTGACTGTTTGAATGCGTAGGGTTAAACTAAGTGAATCCAACCGCCCTATCGACAACCACTAGTACTGTATCGTACTTGTTATTTCCTGATTTGTTGAATGGTCCTGCAAAGTCGATAGCGTAGAAGGTGAATATCTTGGAGGGTACTGGCATAGCCTGTGCCTCTCCTTCAGGTAGCTTGTTGCGTTCCTTATTCCTTTGGCATACATCGCATTGGCGAACATAATCTCGAAAATTCTCCCTCATCACGGGCCAGAATATATATGCTGTAGCATAGCGTAGGTTCCTATCTGCGCTATGGTGTCCTCGGTTGTGAATCTTATCAATAACGATCTCCCTGAGTGTTATTCCATTCACTGCATGTCCCTTAGGTATGTATAGGCAATCTTGACCAACCCTGGTTGTTGCATACCTTAGTCCATCGCCGATCCTATAGTGGGATAGCTTGCAACCTCTTCCAGTGTTGCTAGCGTCAGAAGCCTGCTTGTATAGGTCATCGTTCCTGTAGGCTTCCACCAGCTGTCTTCTCCATTGGCTGCCCATTTCTGCCACTACTGCTGCCGTATCCCGTTCATCCTGTATTCGTTCCAGTCGTGGTACTTCCTCCTCCTTGTCCTCGTAAAGCTCGTAGAGTGTATACAGGTGGTGAGGTAGGGTAGGTGGTTCGATGACTGGTATAAGCCTTGGTTGGCCTAGTGCCGCATTGGAGTAGAGGGGCCGCTTAGGCTCCTATAGTAGTTGTTGGTAGGGACTCTACTGGTCCTGATAATCCGAACTCATGTCTCCTAGTTGTTCGTTCAAATATCGTCTGATAGAATCCTGGTCCAATACCGGCCGTGGAGGTAGCAAGATGCTATTCCTTTCTTCGTAGGTAGAGACTAGCTCGGGTACAACTATCTTATCTCTAAGTTTTTTGTCCTCATGGATGTTACAATGACGATCATAGCACACACTCTAGTGCATGGCCGCATGTTTTCTCTCATCATCGCTAATCTCTAGGGTGACTCTGTCTCCCCAATCGTTTCCTGCCCTAATGGAGCAATCTGAGTTATCTGATAAAAGTGGTTCTTCAACAGGAAGTGGTTCGAAGCGTGACATATTTAAGGATGTAAATGGTATGTTATGAGGGTTTGAATCTTCTTTGTTGGTAGGGTCTTGAGCGTAGTTTGGTTCTGGATCAAATTGCTCATTAAGACGGGAAAGAGCGTATGCTAAATAGTTTCCCTTCCTAAGCCTATAACATATCTTTGCCTCGTATTTCCCCAAGTAGGTTGGCCACCTCAGCTGCTTGCGTGAGGGGTTCTTGGCTGTCTTCAGGTACACCAGTGGTTGGTGGTTGGTTATGATCGTAAATTCATTCCCTGCAAGAATATGATCAAAGGAGGGTAAGGCATCCATAATTGCAAGTGCCTCCTTATCGGTAGTTCCGTAATTCCTTTGTGAGTGGGTGAATTTCCCCCTGTGCAATGCCGCAGGCCTCGCCGTTTCAGGTGTGTCTCCTTGTCCTACCCAAGCTCCTACCCCTGAGTCAGAGGCATCCGTAATGAGCCATATCTTTTGTCCTGAGGTATGGTTGATTGGTCTCATGACCTGATTCTGTTTAGTGATTTCCTTCACATTCTCGATGCATTGATCATGTCTTGGTGTCCAAACAAACTCCTCATTTCTGGTAAGGTCCGTCAAGGGTGCTGTTATAGTTGCGATATGTGGTAGGAATTGGCTAATGTAGTTTACCAATCCTAGGAACTCCTGGAGTTGCTGCTTATTCTTCGGTGTTTCCCACTCCTCAATCCTGCTGATCTTTTCAGGTGATGCTCTAAGCCCCTTGTCATCGATGACGTGGCCTAGTTCTTGCAATTCTTTAGCGAAGAAGTCCGACTTCTTTCTGCTCGCAAAGAACTCCGCTTTTTCCAACTTGTCACAGACCACTTTAATGTGTTTCAAGGAGTCGGACTCTGTATCGGTGAATATGAGTATATCGTCGATGTACACCCACATGTATTCTCCCAGGTAGTCGGCGAGTAGATCTGACATGATCCTCATAAATGTTCCTGGTGGATTCATGTCTCCTTGTAATATAACCTTGGTAACGAAACCCCCTAAGTATGTTTTGAAACTGTTATATTTAACATCGTCAGGGTGCACTCTGGTTTAAAAATAGGCGTCGCTTAGGTCAATCTTGCTCCTGTATCGCGCCCTTGCTAGTGCATTGAGTAATCTCCTTTGTTTTGGAATAGGTTCGTCATCCTTCCCCGTATTGTCATTTCTCGCTGTAAGGTCCGCTAGACCTCTGAATCTGCCATCAGTCTTCCCTTTGACTGATACAAACATTGGTGCTGCTCCTAGCACTTTTGCCCTTTCAATGACTCCTTCTCGCTGTTTCTGGTCCAGCCATGCTTTGAGTCGAATCTCGTACTTTTCTGGTACTGAGTATGTTGGCATTGTCTTCAGATTCTCTGGATCTTTAATCTGATTGGGTGGTTGATCTTCCATAAAGGTTGTAACCTTTCAGTAATCGGATCTGCGAATACCTTCGGGTATTATTCCATTATCTCTTCTGTGCTTGTCACAGCTGCTCGAATTCTGGCACTTGTGTGGGTGCAATTGACCCATATCTTGTGGTCCAGAAAGTGAATCCTCAGCTTTCCACATTCGACTGATGCTTTATTTCGCGATAGGAATGGCATTCCAATCAAAGCATCGTACTTGGCTAAGCTTCCTACCATCATTTTTTTGCCTGTAGTCATCATCTTCCCAATTGCTATGCTGACATTACATTCTTATTGGGATTCAGATCGTGACCCTTTCATAGCCATATGAATGGTTCCAGGAGTTGCCATTTCGGTACATGGGATTCCATGTGTAGTGACAAAGGTTGCGCTCAATAGGTCTGTTCCTAAAGTTCCTGTATCAAATAGGACTCTCGCTTGTTTGCCATTAATCAGGATGGTTCCTTCCAATGCTTTGTGGCTCTCATCTCCCTTGGGTAGCTTGTTCTGTGCTGATGCATTGGTCTCCACTTCTAGGGCATTGACATAAACTTCATCTCCGCCGCTGACTTCTTCAACTCGGTTCGATGATGTTTCCTTTTTTAGTGTCTTTCCTTTGCCTTTGTCGCTTTTGCTAGGACAATCCTTTGCCATATGTCCCTTACCTCCGCAGGTAAAGCACGCTCCCTTTTCTCTTGGAGTCTTTGTCTTGCTTGTTTCTATTTTCTTCCACTGAGGTTTGCTCTCCTTCTTAGGGCTTTCTTCCCTGTATCGATCCTTCTGTTTCTCCTTCCGATATGCTCCAGTGTCATGGAATATTGCGTCGATCTTCTCTGCATAGGCTATCGTGGTCTTGATAGTTTCATCGGAATCATACCAAGTTGCAACATCCCTCCTTAGTCGGCTGTGCATGCATGAGAAGAATTTCTGGATAAAGGCATATTCAGATATTGTGCCTTCTGGTAGGCGTGATCGATACATCAATAGGTCAGTTGCCACTGTTGTGATACCTTGAGTCTTGCCGTTCTTAACTTGCTCTATCTCGTGGAATCGTCGGTATAGGTCATCCTTTTGTCTGGATGTTTGGAATCTCTCTCTTAACCAATCAATGAGTTGATCTCTGGTTAAATCTTCGCCATAGTGTTCCACTGCTTGGATAGCTGCTTCTTGCGCTCTCCCTTCTGTGTATAGTATCCAGTAAGTTCCCGCACCATCGGTCTTGGAGTTTACTCCATGTAGGCCTAGGTACAGTTGTGTTGACTAGTACCATCGATCGAACACTTTTGGCTTAAGGTCTTCTCCTTCACCACTGAACCTCTTTGGTGTAGGAACCTTGATGCTAAGCTTTGCTGTGGTTGCTGGTGTTGGCTCTCTAGCCACTGGCGGATTACTAGGTCCTGGATTCGACATGTCGTCGGAATCACTATAGCTATCGGAGCTCTCTTCGCTATCTGAGCTGCTTGGATCGTCCTTGGATGTTGCTACTTGCTTTCCCTTAAATCCCTTGGGCGTACCGGGGAACTCTCCTGTAGTTCTCACTTTTTCTTTGGCTAGTTCCTTTGGCGATTCCACCAGCAATTGCTTTGCTTATTCTCTTGATAACTGTCTTCCTACTTCGTCTACTTTGAAGCTGAATGCCGTAGATTGTTCGCCTTTGGTGCTCTCACTGCCTTTCTTTTTGGTAAGTTCCTGTCGCAAGATCTGCTTACCTGACCTCGTCTGAAGTCTCTCGTCACCTATTCTGAGCAACTGCTTGCAAGCCTAAAGTTCTGAACCTCTGCCTGCTTCTAACACAACTACTTGTTGAAGTTAAAAAAATGTAACGCCTCCCTGGGTGTATCAGGCACTAAAGGGATACGTCTCGGTAAGATATAACGATAACTAACTCAGATCCCAAACTGTGGGGACTTAAAGTGAGTGATAGCTACCGGAGATCTCGATAGGTTGTCAAACAGCCGTCGATTACTATATCGCCAGCTTCGCTAAGTCCTAGACTTACTTTCTGTAGTTTCGTGCGAACTGAAAAGAAGTAACTGCTCAACCAAGTATATTGAAAACTCTGTCTGTCGAAGTCTGCCGTATCTAAACTCCAGAGGGGCAGTCTTAAATACATGATCTCGCTTTTCCAAAGCTTTCCATATCCTTCCTTTTGATTTCCAATCAACGGATATAACCAAGCTCCGCTTGTAAAGTCCTTCAATAAAACAAATGCCTCATGCACCTAAACGGTGCAACAAACAAAATATGTATCATCCAGATACATATAACCAAACATAAAACATATGGGGTGTCAGCCTGACACATGAAACCCAACATAAAACAAACTAAGTATCAAGCGATACTAGAAACCAATAACTAAACAAACTACCCCCTTACTAGCCCTGCTAGTTTCCGTTAGCCTTGTCAGCCTTAATGATAGTAACCAAAACGGGTTACAGACAATGTAAAAGGTATAGAACTAATAGAGTGACCGTTCAACTTATAGTATTAAAGATGATAGTCCTGTTAGGCTTGAGAGTCCAAATCCTTAAGGGATTACTGGCTTTTTAAATACAAAAGATTGTAGCTAGGAAAACTAAACAAAAGTGAAAACATCCTGTCCAACAACATGCTAATATAGGGAGCATAACAAGGTAACCATATTCCGAAAACAGAGGGTTAAAAGCGACAAGATGAAGCTAACATAACAAGTAATAGAATTCAAACAGGAAAGAACAAGAGATCGCTACTACTATACAAATCAAGTAGGTATAGCTGGAGGATAGCAATACCGAAATGGGTAGAAGTAAGGAGGGGTAATGATTAGCGAAACAAGGAAAGAATAACCAGTTAGGAAGTCATAACCAAGTAGGAAGGAACAACCAAATAGTAGTGCTTATCAGGTATAAAACCAAATAAATAATAACCAACATCAAGTCAAATATAATAGTGGAAACATAGTAGGATTCCGTTACAGACCTAAGCGAGGAGAGGTGTGGGTGGGATCGTGGGAATAGAGTACACATTTGACGTGGTGGTGCAAAATGTAGGGGCAGGAAAATAGGGGAAGCGAAGCGTGTTCTAGCTACTGTGTATTTCCAATTTTTTTTTTCTTTTTTTTTTTTATATCATATATTCGTTGTTAAGGTACAAGAACTTGCATGCAGTGCTAGCTATAGCATTAACAAAATCTTAATTCCAAAAACCAAAAACAAAGGAAACTAACAGCACATCAAAGCTCCAACAGGACAGGTAACTGTCCATATACCTCGTACGGTAAACTCAGGTAAGGAAAGACCAGCCTAGGAAACATAGAGAACCCTAGCCATCAGGAGAGGAAAAACCACAAATTATCAAAAACTTGGGGACGAAAAGATACTGTGGGCTGGAGACCCTATGGGGGTGGGGGCAACCAAAGGAGGTGGCGATGAGGGGGCGGATAGCAGAATGTCCGGAGCGAAGCCAACCTGCCTCTCTTGTAGATTGGCAACCAGGTTGAGGAGAAGTGGTATAGAAGACAAGATGTGGTCGTCCGCGCCTATCCCCACAACACCTTAGAGGTGTGGTCTGCGGGCGTCAGCTGTTGCTGGGCAGGAGACTGTGGCATGCTAGAAGTCTTTGTTGAAATCCCAACATCGTGGACAGAGGGTGGACTTCTCTTCGGAGGCCCAGGAGGTATGAAGAGCTAGGTAGCCCTAGTGGGCTCGCATCTGGTGAATGCGGCCCGCTATGCACTTGCCGAGGCCTATGAAGTGGTGTGGTGACAGAGACGGTTTGTATGGGTAGTAGTATGGTGGAAGACAGGCTTATCCGCAGTCATTGATGAGGGTCTGGTGCGCCCTCCTCCTAAGGCTTGTATAGGCGGCGCGCATGGCCGGCAGTGGGGGGAGAGGAGGACAGAGGGGTGCGAGGTCTGGATATGGCAAGGGTGCAAAGGACATTGATCCTAGGATGTGGAGGATGAGGTGGGCCATTGCATCCACCGAGAGGTGGGTTCGGACGGGCAGGCAAGGAGGGGCAGTTTTCCAGTGGAGAGGGTTGATATTGGGTAGGAGGTGCCCGGTGGTGACGCCACAAGTCTGGAGCGCATGACTACAGGAGAGAGGGAAAGTCGAGTATGAGCCGCTCTGCGGCCGGGTTAATAGCGGGTAGGGTACATACCAGTCTGAGCGCAGCAAGACGACGGCGATTGGCCCAGAGGAGGCCGATAGGAGGGATGTAGCTCTCAAGGGAGGGGACAGAGAGTCAGGTGGAGTGCAAGAAATTGGTAACCCATCTCTGGATCTGGTCCAGAAGACGTCCATATGTCATAGCATTCCACGGGAGGGTATGAAGAGGTCAGCCCCAAAGGTGAGGATGGGGAGGAGTAGGGAGACAGCAAGGCGGTGGCACAGGTGGGGGGGGAGGGCAGCCCCCGGTGGAGAAAGCCTGCGGACAGTTGCGAAGGCGCCTTTAGCTAGGGCAAGTCGTTTAGAGAAGTTAGTTGATCTGGAAAGGGATGGGGTGAGCCAGTAACCTAGCCACTTGAGGGAGTTGGCAGGATGGAAGACCTGCCCATCGAAGTATATGGGGATAATGCAAGGGGTGCCACGCTGGTTCTTGGTGCGGCAGTGAATGAGCTCCGTCTTGGGGACTGAGAAAGGAACATTGCGTGCTGCTCCACGATGCTTTATCCTTGAAAAGGCTACTTGAAGCAGTTGAACATTACGGTGATAGGAAGAAGATGATACAGTCAATGCCAAATCATCAACATAGGAAAGTATAAGGCCTCTGGAAAGAGAGAAATGAAGGGAAGAAACATAAATATCAAAAAGCAAAGGAGATAAAGGAGACCCCAGAGGGGTGCCAACAGAAATGGAAGAAAAAATTCCAGGTGAGCCCTGGAAATGAATACGGCAGGTACGGCCGGTAAGGAAGGACCTGACCCAGGAAATGAGGTAATGGTTGACCCTTATTTTACTGAGTATGAAGGAGAGAAAGTCGGGATCCACGTTGTCAAAATCCCCTTTGATGTCAAGGAAGAGGGTGGAAAGGCGGAGGGCAGGCCGGTGGAGGGTGTGTAGTGGGTGGGCGTGGGTGGTAACGGTGTTAAAGGAGGAAAGGCCCGCAAGGGAGCCACATTCGTTAGGACTGAGGAGACTAGAGGCCCTAGCGATGAGGGCCAGGCGGGAGGCGACAATTCTCTCCAGAACCTTGGAGATTGTCTCTAGAAGAAGGATTGCCCTAAAGGAGGCCGGGGTGTCGTTGGATGGCTTTCCTGGCTTGTCCAGGACTACTCCGGTGGCCTTTTTGAGGGAGAGATGTTGGAACCCATGGAGGAGTAAAGGGGCAAGGAGGGCAACTAATAAGGAACGGGTAGTGCGGTGGACCACTTTCTATACCCAATAGGGGACGGTATCTGGACCCGGGACAGAGAAGGAGGAGGAGTCCCAGAGGGCTGCACGGATCTCGTCTGCTGACACCTCAGAGGCATCGGAGTATGGGCGGAGGATGGAGGATGCGCGTGGGTAGGGACAAGGTGGAAAGAAGTGGTTGAGGATAGCACTGTTAATGGACTCTGGAGTGTCAGACCCTGGGAGGGTGGGGAAGCGAGTTGTGGGAGAACCTGGGGCTAGCCGCTTGGTGGCCCAGAGGGAGGAGGGAGGTCCAGTGGGCCTTTTTTGCCCTCTTTATGGCTGTGAAGTAGCCAAGGCTGGCAAGCCTAGCATCAGAGATGTCACTAGTAGAACGGGTAGAGCTGGCTTTGCAAGCTGCATAGTGGTGTTCTTTCCTAAGAGTAGGGAGAAGGGGTGACCACCCGGGTATGACCCTGTGTGATGCATGCGAGAGGGGTGTCTGGTTACGGAGCAGGAAAAGAACACGAATGAGGTTTGTGTCCAACTATAAGGAGAGGGAGGCGGAGGTGGGGAGGCGGGGGGTATCAGGGACGCTAAGCACCTCTAATACTAGCGTGAGGGCGGCCGAGTCCGACGAGGCCCAGTTGGGGCGTGGAGGTGGTTGTATGTCTTTAGGGTGCCTAAAGGAGAGCAAAATGGGGACATGCTCAGAGCCAGATGAAGGGAGAGGAGTACTCCATGAGGAGAAAAACGGAAATAATCCCTGAGAAACAAAGGAAAGATCTAGGACAGAGGGCCTGCCCCCGCTGCCCAAAGGGAAGCAGGTGAAGACCCCAGGGGTATTCAAGAGCTGGTAGCCAAGCTCAGCCACTCTTGAGAAGTAGTGAAAGGAAACAGGTAGCTCAGTGGGGGAGTGGGCCAGTAGTGGGTCACAGGAGCGGTGGTGAATGTTGAAATCGCCTAGGGAGAGAATAGGAAACCCATCTAGGGGAAACAATTCAAGAGGAGAAATACTACGCAAGGAGGAGGCCCTACCGGGGAGTGAGTATGAGGTTAGTTCCCAGAGGCGTGAAAAGGAAAAACCAAAAAGGTCCTCTATCAGGAAAAAATCAAAACCCATAGTGTCAGATCTCACAAAGGAAACGGGAAGTATGACACTCATGAAGAGTAGGGAAGAAGAAATATGTCATGCTACGCATGACCTTTTGGGCGAGGAACAGGGGGGGAAGAAGTACTTGAAGTCAGCAAAAGTAGGGACATGTCCTCGGAACACTGGAGGATCCTGGATACAAACCAGGGAAACTGGAAAGGAAAGTTCAACTAAAGAATTAAAAAAGGAGGAAAACACATCCCAGCTACCCAGGCAGTTGTGTAGAGCAAGGGATAGAAAGGATGAGGGCCTAGGGGCCTCATGCGAAGGCCGGAATGTTGTGTAATCCATTACTGCACTGAGCCCATAGGATCACGGGGGGTAGGAGAGGGGCTGGGCTCCACCAGGGTGGGCGGGGCACCGTGCCGTGAGCAGGTCCTCGATATGCCAGGGGCGGACTGGGCCGGCCTCATGGGCCTGGCGGGGGTTAGGTCAACGGCAGGACCTAAGGGACCTAGAGGTGGTGTGAAGGGGCAAGAGGCTGTCGTAGAGCTAGGGGGAAGATCTATTAGAACGTAATCTTGTTGTCATCTGTGGTGGGTTGGGCGGCAGCAGAAGCAGGGAGGGAGAAGCTGGTCTGGATTGGCAGTCCCGGTCGCGGGCGGAGTGATCCCCGTCGCAGTTCGGGCAGCGGAGTGTGGTGGTTAGGAAGCAGCAGAGCACAGCTTTGGTGTTGCCCTGCTTGGGGCATGAGGGATTGGAGCATCTATGGTCGGCTCTCGTTTGATGGAGAGAGCAGAAGGGGCAGACTGGGTGGGGTATTTTGCATCGTGGGCCACATGCCCAAAGGTCCAGCAATTGTGGCATTGTGTGTAGGGAGAGGAGGAGAAGGCTCTTTCAGACCGCCTATTGGCTGAGAAGAGAGGGCCATGTGGTAGGAGGGAGGAGGCATGCTCAGTGGTAGTGGTTATGACTAGCGAGCAAGAGTGTTTGAGGCAGGAGGCTAGGTCCCTATTAAGGAACCTAGCAGAGGCGATAGGAACAACAGTGGAGTTGAGGATTGATATAGAGAGGCGGGAGAAGAGGTCGTCTTCATTCTCAGATAGGCAAGCGGAGGAAACAGAGTGGATCACAATCTGAACTGCTATAGGTGCTGGGTGGAAGGTGAGCCAAGGGTTGTCGCAGACTGGGAAGGACTGGTTGAGGCGCCTGGTGAGGGCCTCAAAGTATGGGGTGTAAGACAGGGCAGGAACTTGTCCATCAAGGCCAGTCAGGGAGACAGAGCCCCAGTCGTTGACAGAGGCCTTGAAACTATGGGGAATGCGGAGTTGGCATAGACGAGTACTGAGGCTGCCAGGTCGAGTAGAAGACTAGAGATGACTGCTGCCTCAGGGCAGAGGGCTGGTGATGAGAGGGGGATGAGAAATCTGCGAGCTGCAATGGTGAGCGGGAGTGGAGGAGGTGGTAGTTGTGGTTGAGGGGAGGGGGGGCCAGGACTGGAGGAGGCTGAGGTGGCTTTGTTAGCAGCAGCCGCCACGACCTTGGCTGCAGAGGGAGGGCTAGTTGGAGACTGTCTCCTATTCCTTCTACCTACCACGATCTGTGCATAGGAGGGAGTGGAAGTATCACGGTCACGGAACTGATTACCGGAGAAACCATAGATTACCAGGGAGGTGCCTTTGGAGGCAGGGGTAGGTGGTGAGGGGGAAAGGGAAGATGGGGCGCTGGGTGCCTCTAGGTCATGCCAGGAGGGGGAGGGATGGCGGGTGGAGTGGTGGTGGCGGGAGGAGGTGCAAGACTGACACAGAGGGCAATGACATGAAGCTCAGAACGGATTGAGGCCAGGCTGGGGGCTGCAGGGTTGGCACCTTGATTGGAGTTAGGTAGGCCGGCACTGAGAAGTGCGACTGCTGATGAGAGGAAGTCAAGCTGCGCGCCAAGGGCCGAGATTGTACGAAGGACATCACACAGGAGCGGGATCAAGTTGATCTCACCAGTGGAGAGGTCATCGATGCTAGTGGGAGAGATGCAGGGGACCTGAGCGGAGGAGAAGTTGATGACTTCCTTGGTTTCGTCAAGGAAGGAGGAGAGGAACCTGAGGTGAGGGGAGACTTCCACTGTGGAGGCAGTGGCTAAGGGTGGTGCAGGGGCGGAGGTGAAAAGAGAGGGAGGAGGAGCACCGGCTTGCGCCATGACCAGGCTTAGGGTACACAAGAACCTATGTGAGGAGATGTGTGGGTGGGATCGTGGCAACTGAGTACACTTTTGGCGTGGTGGTGCAAAATGTAGGGGCAGGATAATTGGGGAAGTGAAGCGTGTTCTAGCTACTGGCTATTTTTTTCTTTTTTTTTCTTTTTTTTTTTTTTCTTCTTTTTTATATCATGTAATGCTAGTTAAGGTACAAGAATTCGCATGCATCGTGAGATATGGCGTAAAGAAAACCTTAAATCCAAAACGAACAAACAAAGGAAAGAACATCCCCGAAGCTCCTAGTCATGCCTTGCTTAAGACACGTCACCACATACGGTTAATCAAAAAGTAAATGAAACAAACTAAGGCCCGAGGGCCAACTTGTAACACAAAAGGAAACACAACCACAAACACCCAGGCAGACCCAAGCCAATGAAAATATAAGCTAAAGCGGCCGAGGTGTAGAGGAAGAAAGAAGAAGAGGGGCCACAGAGGAGGCAGGGGAAGAGGGGAAGATCATAGGTTAGGGGGAGCGGCGCCCAGGGGCAGGCATAAGGGGGGGGGAAGCGGTGCCTGTCTCGCGGATAAAGCGACTGAGGGCAAGAAGGAGCGGGAGCGAGGACCAGAGAGGTGCCTCAGGGCTAATGTCGGTGACACCTAGGAGGTGGCGTGACCATTCAGGGGCCGTTGATGGACAGCGTAGGATGGCATGGCTGAAAGTCTCATCCTCCTCCCCACAACGGGGGCAGAGGGTGGGAAGGCCAACAGAAAACCAGGAGGGGTGGGCCGCAAGGTAGCTCTTGTGAAAGAGCGCATCTGATGCACGGGCCCGGCAATGAACTTCCCAAGGCCCATGAAGGGGTGAGGCGAAAGGCGCCTGGGGAAACGATAATACTCACGGGGAGGTGCGGTCCTGAGCCAGTCATCCATAAGGAGATCATGGGCCTTCCAGCGCAGAACACGGTAGGCAGAGGTCATGGCTGTTGCAGGCAGCAGGGGGGGGGAAAGGATACTAGAACCGTCCTAATCAAGGGGGCAGAGGATTACGAGCCCAAGAGAGGTAGTGCCAGATGAGCCAGAGCATCAATTGGGAGGTGTGTGCATACCGGGGGTGTAGGGGGGGACGTCCACCAGCTCTGGGGCATAACATTGGCGGGTAGACGCCTACACAGGTGTCGGAATGAATCTGGTGCACGGAACTGTAGCAGCGAAGGAAAGTCAGGAGGAAGGCGAGCTGCAGCAGGACTGGCGGAGGCCGGAAAAGACACCAGCCGGAAGGCGGCCAGGCGGCGACCCTGCCTGGCCAAGGAGGCAACAGGGGGGAGGCAGGCTTCCGCGGAGAGGATCGGGGTGGGAGTGAATAGGAAACAGTTGGTGACACATCGCTGAACATAACGCCAAAAGACCTCCATTCGGTCCAAAGGTGAGCGGGAGGGCACCAGCAGGTCTGCTCCATAGAGGAGGATAGGTAACAGAAGGGAGACGGCCAACCTCTGGTACAAATGGGGGGGAGAGCCCAGACCCAGGGTGTGACAGCCTCTGAACAGTGGAAAAAGCACCCTGGGCAAGAGAGAGGCTACGGGAAATATGAGCGTGAGTGGAGAGAGAAGGGGTAACCCAGTAACCCAGCCACCGGACCTAGGACTGCGTGGAGAACAAAAGCGAATCAATAGCGATTGGAGAGAAATCAAGAGCACCCCGCTGAAACGGAGTCCTCCAATGCATCAGCTCAGTCTTGGGGACCGAGAAGGACACACGACGAATGGAGGCCCTACACTTCAGACGGCAGTAAATGAGCTGTAGGGAGCGAACATTGCCCCGTTAAGAAGGAGACGCCACGGTGATGGCAAAATCATCAACATTGGAAAGAATAAGTCCCCTAGGGACCAAAAAATGCAATGAAGAAACATAAATCACAAACAACAAAGGAGACACAGGGGACCCCTGAGGGGTGCCGACAGAAACAGAAGAAAAGGTCCTTGGAGAATCTTGAAACAGTAAGGAGCAGGTGCGACCAGTGAGGAAAGACCTGACCCTGGCCACAAGGTAGTGATTGACCCCCTTTCTCTCGAGGGACTCGGCCAAAACTGATGAGTCGACATTGTCAAAGCCACCCTTAATATCAAGGAAGAGGGTGGAGACCTTGAGGCGTGCACGTTGCAAGGAGCGGACAGTGTGAACCAAAGAAGCACAGGCGTCAAAGGAGGAAAGACTAGGAAGAGAGCCACACTGGTTAGGACTCAGGAGCCCAACGGCACGGGAGATAGGCTCCAGGCGTGAGGCGACAACCCTTTCCAAGATCTTGGACAGGGTCTGAAGAAGAACAATAATGTGAAAGGAAGAAGGAGAATCATAAGAGTCTTTGCCGGGCTTATCAAGGATAACCCCATTTGCCTTTTTTAGAGAAGGAGGGTGGAAGCCAAACTGCAGGAGCGGGCCGAGGAGATGGGTGAGAATCAAAGGGTTGACAGCTTGTACCTTCTTCCAGACAGAATACGGGATGGTGTCTGGGCCAGGGGCGGACGAGAAGGATGAGCGAGCCAGGATGGAAGCCACTTCCTCAGTTGTGAGGGTGGGGCAGTCCCCGAATGGGCACAGAATGGAGGGGATGGAAGTGAAAGGGCGAGGAGGTAAAAAATAGTCAAGGAGGGCCTGGTTCATACCCTCCGGGGTATCGGCCCCTGGGAGGGAGGGGAAAGAGGGGTGGGGTGCCCAAGGGCCAGCCTTCTAGTGGTCCAAAAGGTGCGGGGAGTGGTTGACATGAGGAGGTCAGACCAGAGGGCCCTCTTTGCAGCCTTAATCGCCTTAAAGTACCCACGCTTAGAGAGGCGGGCAGCGTCTTGCACACTGGGGAGGAAGTCAGGGCGTATAGCCATACTTAAGGCAGAGTGGAACTCCCGTCGCAGAGTAGAGAGTAGAGGGGACCACCAGGGTTTGGCGTGGAGGGAGGGGCGGGACAAGGGGGTGTGCTCCTTAAGGAGAGAAGTGAGGCGGGTAGAGTGACGGTCGAACCAGGTACTTAGGGAGGAGGCCGTCGGGAGAGAGGGGGCCGGAGGGACAGAAAACACCTTAAGCTCCTCCTCCTGTGCGTGCCATTCTGTCAAAGCCCAATTAGGGGCTGGAGCTGGAGTGGCTACAGAAGGGTGAGCGAAGGTTATTGATATAGGAACTTGGTCAGAACCAGTGGAGGGAAGGGGAGTATCCCATAGTTGAAAATAAGGGGCGAGAGCAGGGGAAACAAATGCAAGATCGATAACACTAGGGCGGGAAGAGCCACCCAAAGGGAAGCGAGTGAAAATACCAGGAGTGTTTAAGAGTGAAAAACCCAAGGCAGAGGCCCTGTCAGCATACGGGGATGAGGCTGCTAGCTCCTGATGAGAGAAATCGCGCAGGGGGTTTGCAGCAGGAAGGTGAATATTGAGATCTCCCTGGGTTAAAACAGGAAAATCAACAGAGGGAAATACAACAGAGTGAGGAACAGTGCGACGAGGAGAGGAAGGAGAAAACCAAGTACTATAGGAATTCAAGATACGAAAACGAGGAAAGGAACACCCAAAGGCCGTAGTGCACTGGAAAAAATCCTAGCCCATGACATCCCGCCTACCACAAAACACTGGATGAATAATGCAGGACTTGAGCAAGGGAGCAGAAACATAAAAAGCCACCCTAGGGGAACCGAAGACAAAGCGGGCAGGTGAAAGGAAGAAAACCCACGGAAGGTAGGAAGGTGGCCCCTGTAAACAGGTGGATCCTGTAAACAAAAAACAGAAGGAGGGAGCGATAAGCCCGCAAAGGAATTAAACATGGAAAGAAACACATCCCAGCTCCCAAGGCTGTTGTGTTGGACAAAGGACAGGAGTGAGTAGAGTGGAGGGGTTCTAGCTACTGGCCAATTTTTTTTTTTCTTTTTTTTTTTTTTTTTTTTAACATGTATTGCTTGTTAAGGTACAAGAACTCACTGGCATCGTGAGATATGGCGTAAAGAAAACCTTAAATCCTAAACGAATAAACAAAGGAACGAACACCCACAAAGCTCCTAGTAGTGCCTTGCATAAGACACGTCACCACATACGGTTAATCAAAATGTTAATAAAACAATCAAAGGCTCGAGGGTCAACTTGTAACACAAAAGGAAGGACAGCCACAAACACCCAGGCAGACCCAAGCCAATAAAAATCTAAGCTAAAGCGGCCGAGGCGGAGAGGAAAATAGAAGGAGAGGGGCCACAGAGGAGGCAGGGGAAGAGGGGAAGATCATTGGGGAGGGGGAGCGGCGCCCAGGGGCAGGCATAAGGTGGGGGAAAGCGGTGCCTGTCTCACGGATAAAGCGACAGAGGGCAAGAAGGAGCGGGAGCGAGGACCAGAGAGGGGCCTCAGGGCTAATGTCGGTGACACCTAGGAGGTGGCGTAACCGCTCTAGGGCCGTTGAGTGGCAGCATAGGATGGCGTGGCTAAAAGTCTCATCCTCCTCCCCATAACGGGGGCAGAGGGTGGAAAGGCCAACGGAAAACCAGGAGGGGTGGGCCGCAAGGTAGCTTTTGTGTGAGCACATCTGATGCACGTGCGACCAGTGAGGAAAGACTTAACCCAGGCCACAAGGTAGTGATTGACCCCCTGTCTCTTGAGGGACTCGGCCAAAACAGATGTGTCAACACTGTCGAAGCCACCCTTAATATCAAGGAAAAGGGTGCAGACCTTAAGGCGTGGACGTTGAAAGGAGCAGACAGTGTGAACCAATGAAGCACAGGCGTCAAAGCAGGAAAGACCAGGAAGAGAGCCACATTGGTAAGGACTCAGGAGCCCAACGGCACGGGCGGTGGGCTGCTGGCGGGAGGCGACAACCCTTTCCAAGATCTTGGACAGGGTCTGAAGAAGAATGATATTGCGAAAGGAGGAAGGAGAATCATAAGAGTCTTTGCTGGGCTTATCAAGGATAACCCCATTTGCCTTTTTTAGAGAAGGAGGGTGGAAGCCAAACTGCAGGAGCGGGCCGAGGAGATGGGTGAGAATCACGGGGTTGACAGCGTGTACCTTCTTCCAGACAGAGTACGGGATCGTGTCTGGGCCAGGGGCGGAGGAGGAGGATGAGCGTGCCAGATTGGAAGCCACTTCCTCAGATGTGAGGGGGGGGCAGTCCCCGTATGGGCGCAGAAAAGAGGAGAGGGAAATAACAGGGCGAGGAGGGAAAAAGTTGTCCAGGAGGGCTTGGTTCATACCCTCAGGGGTATCGGCCCCTGGGAGGGAGGGGAAACGAGAGGTGGGGCGACCCAGGGCCAGCCTTTTAGTGGTCCAAATAGTGCGGGAGGTGGTTGACATAAGGAGGTCTGACCAGTGGGCCCTCTTTGCCGCCTTAATCGCCTTGAAGTACCCATCCTTGGAGAGGCGGGCAGCGTCTTGCACACCAGGCAGGCAGTCAGGGCGCCTAGCCATATGTGAGGCAGAGTGGAACTCCCGCCGCAGAGTAGAGAGTAGGGGAGACCACCAAGGTTTGGCATGGAGGGAGGGGCGGGACACGGGGGTGTGCTCTTTAGGGAGAGAAGTGAGGCGGGTAGAGTGACGGTCGAACCAGGTACTTAGGGAGGAGGCCGTCGGCCGAGAGGGGGCCGGATGGACAGAAAACACCTTAAGCTCCTCCTCCAGTGCGAGCCACTCTGTCAAAGCCCATTTAGGGGCTGGAGCTGGAGTGGCTGCCGAAGGGTGAGCAAAGGTGATGGAGATGGGAACATGATCAGAACCAGTGGAGGGAAGGGGAGTATCCCATAGTTGGAAATAGTAAGCAAGAGTAGTGGAAATAAATGCAAGCTCGATAACACTAGGGCGGGAAGAGCCACCTAAAGGAAAGCGAGTGAAGACACCAGGAGTATTTAAGAGTTAAAAACCCAAGGCAGAGGCCCTGTCGGCATACGGGGATGAGGCTGCAAGCTCCTGATGAGAGAAGTCACGCAGGGGGTTTGCAGCAGGAAGGTGAATATTGAGATCTCCCAGGGTTAAAACAGGAAAATCAACAGAGGGAAATACAACAGAGGGAGGAACTGTGCGACGAGAAGAAGAAGGAGAAAACCAGGTACTATAGGAATTCAGAATACGAAAACGAGGGAAAGAAAACCCAAAGGCAGTATTGCACTGGAAAAAATCCAAGCCCATGACATCCCGCCTACCACAAAATACGGGAAGAATTATACAGGACTTGAGCAAGAGGGCAGAAACATAAAAAGCCACCCTAGGGGAACCAGAAGACAAAGCGGGCGGGTGAAAGGAAGAAAACCCACGAAAGGTAGGAAGGCGGCCCCTGTAAGCAGTGGGATCCTGTAAACAACAACAGAAGGAGGGAGCGATAAGCCCGCAAAGGAATGGGTTCTAGCTACTGGCTACTTAGAGGTCCTTATATAGGCACTCTTCCCTCAACCCTAACCCTGGTGACTCATAGTAAGTCATAGTATTAAATCTCTCTGCTGACTCTCCTGAGTCAACTGCACAACTTTCCAAAACCTATCATGACTCATAAAACTAGTCATGTGCCCCAAAGTGGCCACATACGCGAAACCCATGACTCATAATATGAGTCATGTGTGAAATTCATTATATCTTATAAGTGTTAATTTTGAGTCATCTGTACTATCAACCAATAACAATAAATTAATAATTATCCTAGTGTGTATCATGTGAAACCCATGACTACTAAAGAGTCATAGTGCGAAATCTGACATCCTTATGACCATAACTATGAGTCATTTGAAACTCTGCCTTGCTTAGACACCAATCGTCACGGGTAGATATTTATGGTGAGATGGAGACAAATTATTTGATAAAGTAGTTGAAAAGGCTATTCCAGTATTCGAAGCTCAATTTCCAGGCTGTAAATGCCTGTTTGCCTTTGACAATGCTCGCAACCATTTGAAGTTTGCTGAGAATGCACTTCTGGTTTCTGAAATGAATCTGGAACCTGGAGAGAAAAATGCAAAGCGAATGAGAGGTACATATGTTATGGATGCAAATCATGTTAAAGGTGGCTTGATTCAATTAATGGTTTTAACTGATAGCAGACCAAAGGGTCTTCAGATGGTGCTTACTAAGTGTGGGTTTTGGCCTGAAGATAGATGACAGTTCTTAGCTAGGTGTTCTATCAAGTCAAGAATAGGAAAATCAACAAAGTCTAACCTACGGTGTTTAGATGGGGGACGCTGCTGTGCATTAGCACTTCTGGCCTCAAAGCCAGACTTTCATGCTCAAAGGAGTCAGATTGAACACACAATACTCAATGCGGGCCATTAGATAATATTCTATCCTGCATTTCATTGTGAGATTAATTTTGGTGGGTATTATTGTGGAGCTACGAAGTGTTACATGTGAGAGAACTATGAATATGATTTTGAGTCTCTCAAGCGTCTTGTCCCTCAAGCTTTAGAAAAATTACCAAATAAACTTATTTAGAATTATTAGGCAAAAACACAGAGAATCATGGATGCTTATCGCTCTAAGGTAGTTTATGGGTCTACATAGTATGAATATCTTTTAAGTATAAAGTATAGGTAACATCGTCATGTAACTATAGATAGTTATATCCCCTTTATTAAATTAAAATACATCCTTTACTTACTTCAGCTTTATATTAATCTCAAACTCACTCGAATATTGAATAAGTAGACATAATAACCTTGATTGAAATCTGGGATAATACAAATATATTATTAAAAGCACTCTCAGATGAAGACTTGAACGACAGGCCTTCAAATTATCAGTTTTCATAATTAGGTATTCTAGCCCTGATTTCATAAAATATTACATTTTGAAACGCCATAGGTACACAGTTTAGACGATATACACCATATAAGTCACCATTGTTAGGGTTGAGAGATGAGTGCCTATATAATGACCTCAAGGTGGCCTCTAGTTAGGATAGGCTAGGCAACCCCTATCCCCCTTGTGTTTGAAAACCCAAAACCATGAGTGTTTCTTATAATACCCCCTCAACCCCTCTACCCCCCTATCATGGCTCTTTTGCCTAAGAGGGTCATTGCTACCTCCCTCTTCTTCTCCCCTCTCCCTTCTGATGGTCTCACCTGGTCCAGCTTGTTCATATGGGAATATAGTTCCTTCTCCCGCCCCCTTCCACCTCCACTTTGCTACCTTGCTTAGTGTTAGCACAGTCGGCAATAGCTCTCATAATGTTTACACTCTGTGTTATTGGTATTGGACATTCTGCGAATACAGACCCAGCAGTTTGATGTACTACAGGGTGGAAAGCTTTAGTTAGTAGTACTTCAGTCTCCACTTGCGTCGACGGTGTTCATTTCTACAATTCAGGAAAGTAGAGGCCTTTGTCTGGCTAGTTTACTGTTTTTGGTATTTGCCATATCCTCCTCCTGCTCCTCCTCCTCCTCTACCCACAGTTGCCTTAGCTGGTACCCTTACTACCACCCCCCTCTCATGGCTGGCATCCGTATCCCTGCTGGGCCATGCATTCCCACTGCTAGCGACTCTCCCCTACAGTCACATGGCCCTGAGGCCCCTTCCTGGTATTGCATTATCTCCTTGTTGATGGTTTACTTTGGTTTCACTTTGAGTCTAGTTGATTCCTTAGGTCATGGTTTCCTCCATGTAGCAATAGTTTCCCTTTCACGCTTGCTTTATAAGAAGAATTTGTTTAGTGACTTATTTTTCTTTTACTATCTGCTGCACGTTGGCGTGAGGTATCTTGGGATTTCACCACATATTTTCCTTATGCTTTCCTGCTTTCCTGCTTCTTGCTTTTAACTTTTTGTTGCCTTTGCTGACTAGGGGTTTGTTTGGTTGTGGGTGAGACGTGCGGTTAGGCCCATACAAGAGAGTTCTCAAACTACGAGTTTTGATCCCTGGGGTGAGGGGGCTGTTTTGACATTAAGGTTTTCCTTACGCTATATCTCACAAGGTATGCGAAGTGCTTTTACCTTAACAAGTAACTATATGAATTAAGAAGAAGAAAAAAAGGACTGTAGTTAGGACTCTTCACACAACCACCTATGTTCTCTCCTACAGATTTACGTTACCTCCTTACACTAGTCTCACTATTGGCATTGTATAATAGTAGTCAAAAGGGTTCAACAATCAATACAACATAGGCATATGTCTAAGAACAATTGGGTACCTTCGATCTGTACTATTATTTGCAAAAGTACTCGTCCCGCAGTAGGTAAGATTAGCTCCATCCTGCCTAGGAGCTCCAGTTTACAATAAGGATATTCAGCACTCTCAGTCATTATTACATTATCTCCAGAGAAGTGGATACCTGTTGCACCTCAGCTAATTGTATAGGATCGTAACAGTTTCACATGATTCACACTATTACAGTCATTGTTGATTTATGATAGGTTGATTAGTTTGTTGACTTACAACTGTGAGTCATATGATGTAATGACTTTCGCATATGACTCAGATTATGAGTCAAGGGTTTTGCACATGTAACTATGTTAGGACATGTAACAGAATTCTCATATGTTTCTACTATTACTATTGACTTGATGTTGGTTATTACTTCTTTGAGTTTATACCTAATAAGTACTACTATTTAGTTGTCTCTTCCTACTTGGTTATAACTTTCTAACTGGGTATTCTTTCCTTGTTTCGCTTATCATTACTCCCTCCTTGCTTCTTCCCAGTTGGGTATCTCTATCCTTCTGCTATACCTACGGGATTTATACAGTAATTACAGTTACTTGCTTCTCCTTATTTGGATTTCATTACTTGTTTTGTTAACTCTATCATGTGGCTTTTACCCCTCTGTTTTCAGAATATGGTTACCTAGTTATGCTGCCTCTATTAGCATGTTTGTTAAACAGGATGTTCGCAATGTTGTTAAGTTTTCCTAGCTTCAATCTTTTTTATTTAAAGAGCCTGCAATCCCTCAAGGATTAAGACTCGCAAGCCTTACAGAACTATCATCTTATATACTACTAGTTGAATGGTCACCCTATTAGTTCCATACCTTTTACCTTATCTATTGAAGACTTATCTATCTATGCTTCTTCCCCTATCCTAATAGTATCTTCAGAGTCACTTTGGGATTCTTGAGAGACTTGGGAGCAGGTTACAGGACACATGACTTATTTGATTAGTTATGATTAGTTTTAGTATGTTGCACAGTTGGCATATAGGAGTCAGCTGATAGATTTCACTGGATGACTTAATATGAGTCATAACAACAGTGTGACTTATAGGTATGAGTTACCAGGGTTAGAGTTGCGAGAACAGTGTCTATATAAGGACCTTTAGGCAGCCTGTAGTTAGGACTCTTCATGCAACTATCTAAGTTCTTTCCTATACAATCACTTTAACTCTTTACACTTGTTCCATTATTGGCATTGTATGACAGGAACCATAGGGTTCAGTTACCAACACAACTTAGGCATAGGCCTAAAAACAATAGTGGATCCATCCCTGCACTATTATTTATGATAGTACTATTTCCTTGCTGGTTGAAATTAACACTACAACCACGCGCTCTGTGACAACAGCCAAAGGCTATCGAGGATGACCCTGTCATTATTAGATATCTACAGAGAAGTTGGTACCTGTTGCAACTTTTCTAATAGCATAGTATCATAACAGTATCTATATATAATACTTATGCCCTGTTTGGCATGTCAAAAATACTCTGTCTTTCTCTCTTTTACTAAGTATTTCAAGAGGTAAATGTAATAATATACAATACTGTATTTGGTTGGTACACAAATACTATAGTATTTTATACTTTAAAAAAAATTTTGTTGTATTTTTTACTGCTATATTTCTTGTAAACTATTATTATTAGGATATAATTAATTTTACAATAAGAACTGCAAGATTATTTTTATATTATATTCTGTATTAGAGTAAAGAAGGGTTTTTATATTATTATAATTCTTATGTGTTAGTATAAATTGAAACTAATATTAGGAATATTGTTTTATACCAAAATCTCTTGTATTTCATCTCACTTCTATCTGTTATACCCTATAAAAAGCAGTCTACAATCTTGTCAAAACCTTTTTTGCAGGCATACCAAACAGCACCATCCTGGCAATTACTCAGTACTTTCTATCTTAACAATACTCTCTTCTCAGGGTATACTGGGAATTTCTTTACTATGGCATGCCAAACAGGGCCTAAGCTAATAATTTTCCCTGGTTCTAATATCTTTATTGGTTGCTATATTTGAACTAGTTCTATCTCTAAGCAATAATTGATGAAGTTCTGTTATCCTAACATGTTAAAAGGATGAGAAAGTGTCCTAGCTTCTTTCCTGATTGCTTAATACTTCAATACTAGTTCTGTAACCATAGTTCACTATTCCTGCTTCTTAACCTTATCAGCTGCTTCTTAATTTTCTATTTTACTTGCTTGGTTCAATATTGCAGACCTTGTGATATACATGCCTTATAGATAAATATTTGAATATTTTATGAATCAGAAGAGGCATATAGAAAAAAGATAGAAATTAAGGATGACTAACTAACTGTATATTGTAATTGATAGTATCATATTATGATAGTAAAGAAGTCAAAAATGAATCAAATATTATTATGTCATAAAATGTTACATCTGAAAATGTGATATTATAGTTACACATAATAAATATACTATCATCAGGGCTTGGTTGTTGGGATTCAATAATATACAAGGTAGGAGAGGTTGGGCCTGGTGTGTTACAACTTGACATCGTAGGAATACCGGTAATTCTCATACTTTTCGTAAGAAAACTTGTATAGAGTTTACTCTTCTGGAACCACACTATAATATCCAAGTTTTTTATACACCAAAAACGGAACGTTTCACCCACAGCCCAAAATTAGACAATAGATCCCTGTTTAGGAAAATGCCTGGGCAGGCATCCCGCCAAGCAGTGTTGACACCATGATTATGACGGCCTCATGCAGGGTAGATCCGAGTTTCGCTAGTATTGTACTCGAGTAAAGGTTTTCTTCCAATTACTACCGTAGTTTCCCCTCACGAAGTTTCCCCCAACACGTGGACGATTGGCATGACGAGCTAGCTACTGCAACCCCCAGGGAAGAGTATCACATGGGCGAGGAAATCTGGATTGCGGAGTCGGTGATACTGCGAAGTTGCATGTCGCTTGTTTGGGAGGACATCAATATCAATTTTGTACTAGGCACTCTGAAACGGGAATCAGAGCAAGTGGCACTAGCCTTGATGAGCCGACAGATACCGATGCTGGCTTGCCAATTGAGATCTTGATTCAACTTGGATAACTTGGGTGTATTGAAAGGAAAGAGGGGTACAATAGATGCTATGGCTTTTCTCTCGCTGGTGGGAGGCAGTGAAGGGTGAGACTGTAATCACAAACATCCAGTCGGCAGTTTCTATTGAGAAAAACGCAAAATGTATCATTTGGGGAGTGGCCCCTAATCTATCACTACAATCGTGATGGAGTTTTTATCTACTACCGGTATGTTACTTGCTCTGGAGGCACTCGCGATTATCTCCCATCATTTGGACCTCACTAAGTATCTTGGACACGAAGGCAGGTATCATCATCACCAATTCCCATGGTCTCTATATTTGAAGCACTACTCCTGGCGGGCTGGTGCACATACTGTGCGAGTGGGATTGATTAAAATGCGTTCCCCTACATCTCTTGAGTTAGGTTGACACCAGGCACACAAAACTGCCCCTACGAGGGTGAAATGCCTCAGAAGTAAACAATTGGATTCCGTATTATACCTTCCAACCCAGCTTTTGTTCTACCAGTAATAGTATTCGCACCCTGAAAACGATCACTAAACAATTCCCCTCACCGGCACATCGTACAAAGGCGTGGCCAATATCAACCACCCCCGGGCCAGGAAGTTGGCCAAACCTTTCTAGATCTGTCGCTCTCAATGTGTCTACAAGATTACAATCGCTGCAAGTGATCATCACCGCAACTGTGTGTCTACCACACCGCAATGGTGGCCCATGGTGACAAAACACGATATACAACTCGTTCGTGCACTGTGTGATGCTGACACTGGCTCAGGGTAGAGAGCATAGTACCACATCACGGCAGATATCCCCGATGGTGGCTCTATATTCCGGTCCCCGAGCGGAAATACTAGAGTCAAAGCGCTACTATTCGCTAGCCGGGACGGGATGCTGACCCCGGGCTGTATCAATGCTACCTTGCTAGGATAGGAGATGAATTGCTATGAATGGTAAAAAAAAACCTCCACCGGAACCTAAAGGTTCTGGGCAACACAGAAGAACAATAAGTTCTGGGATAAGTGGGGCTGGCGCTAGTGTTGCCTTCGAACCGTTTTCTTCGCTTCTTTACAGCACCACAAATTTCCCTTAGGGCGTGACAGAACCGCAGCTTCCTTGAAGCGTCTAGTTGGCTCATATACCTTTCCCTCAGAGGTCGTTTTCTAAGAGGACTTGCCGTAGCACCGTATATAATATAATTTTTTGTGCACTTGGATGTCTTTGGTCATACCCGAGGGTGTATGCCGCGGATCATCCTTTTTGTTTACAAACAGCGCTAAGGAGTTGACAAGAAAAACAAGGCACACCTCAATGCAACTACATAATAATAGATCTGCTATAGCTAGGTCGCGCATTAGTACTAACTAAAGTGTGAGAACTCTATGGGCCCGGCTGCATATCCCCACCCGTCAACATTGGGCTCCAGGGGAGGGCTGTCAGCCCCATTGACTACAAAATGCGCTGCGTATTATGAGCGGGGGCTGCGCTGGGCGGTGTGGTGGGCGGTTACTTAATTGGTGATGACAGGAGGAGGAGGGTAGAACTGCAAGGCACATGCGATAACACTCAGGAGCTATTTATTTGGGATATTACGAGCCTGCATCAAGCATTTGTTCTTGTCCTACTAGGGACACCAGAGGCCGGTACTCGTAGTGAAGTTTCTAATCTTTTTTTCCGGGAGTAAGGTGTGTAGGACCCTCGGTTCAGTATGATATGACACAGTATCGAGCCTTAATCGCATAGGTTACCGTATTTGATATCCTCTCCTTGTATGATACGGTATTTGCAGGGCTTGTTTTTGATGCCAGGGTACACCAGCCGAGCTGAGTACGGTGCTCGAGTATACTTGACTTTAAAAAAAAATTCATAATATTAATATTATCATTATAGCCCAAACGGCGGTAATTGCCCTTCAATTGGCACTTTGCGTTCTCGCATCCAGAGTCAAATCTTGACAATCTAGTTGGCCCACAACTCCATTTGCCTCAGATCCAAAGTCTTTTCACCAAGTCTTTATTACCACCACTCTCTCTACAAGTATACGGTAGTCAGCTAGAAATCTTAAAGAAAAAGAAAAAAAAAATCAAGAGGTTGCGGTCGGCTCAACGGCAACCATACCATTTTCAACATTAAGCTTCCCTATAGGTTGCCTAATCTATCCAACAACTCTCCACCCAGGCCGCAAGGAAACATGTCCCCTTACGTGATTGTACCCCAGTGCTTACAGGTACTATCCATTGAGGTTAGCCAGATCGGATATCTCAGCAGATTAGAGCAGCACGCCAAGCTATTTTAAGCCAACCTCGTGCTTTTCAGTCCTACCAGGAACTCGGCACTTTTGTCGATCGCAGATCAAGTGGAGCTCCGCAGTAGGGGTTATTACCACCCATGCCAAAGGTGGCGTGCAATTGGAGTGTTTTCTTTTTGCCCGTGGTTTTGCCCTGGAGCATGGCTCAATTGCGTGAGTGACCATACTTGTAGATCAGAAATTACTTTTCAACTGTTTAACATGAGTTATTAGCTGCAGTTTAGTGAAACCCTCCGGTTTTAAACATTACGAGGGCAGCACTACCTTCGGAGTTCTTTTAGGTACTATGACACTTAAAAGCTCCCAACAATCATTTTTGCCGACACTAAAGTATGGTGAAGGCTATTCTTTCCTGGGCATCGATATCAAATTAGATCGCTTGCTGCATAAATGACTCTAGTTTAAAAAACATCATAATAGGGTCATCGATGAAATTCGCTATGTCCGTCCCAGGGTGCGTTAATCCCGATCCAGACAGACGGTAGAAATTTCCCTCAAGGAAAGCTTTTCAGGGAAATTAGCGCCAACTAGTTCTCGTACTGGTTGCTCAAAATCATTGTTTACTCTAGGACCTCGAAGATCATCGACATGACATTTAACTAGAGAGGGACCAGGAAGCCTAGGCTATCAATAGAAGATCCCACCGTGCTTGCATATTAAAGCTAGGGTATCATTCTGTGGGAGGCCGCACACTAGAAGCGGAATCCGAGGAAAACGGAATAGGAAAGATATATGGGGCAGTGTCGATGGGGAAAAGAGAGCGGATTTCCCTTGATGGTTCGTGCCTGTAAATGTGCTTGAGACTGTCCTACTTTTAGCAATCGGTAGTATCAATATACACCGGTATGATTCTTATAATTTCCTAGATCTCCAGTGCCCCAACTAGTCTGACATATGGCTGGATATATTTGTACTTTTTCATCAGATTTGAGTAATGCTTCTGACACATTCCAGGCGGAGAACGATATGTCGAGTGATACTTTGTGAGTTTACCGCCGCGTGGAGTTATCGTAGGCTTGGCTGGGTGTCATACGAAAAAGTCGGGCTGGTTATCTGCTCTCGTCTGCCTGGCGCTTGCTCGGCACGGAAGGATATTTTTTGGCGATTACTAGCGAGTCGTGTGCTCACGGTATTGGTAATGATCCCATGCCCACAGATACTATGGAAGAGTTCGACGTGTCACCACACAACAAGCTATTACTTACTGACAGAAAAGATCTCAACGCCGAGATATCCAGCGGGATAGCGGGTTTTTGCAGGCCGTCGGAATAATAAGCACAGGATAACTTACCGATAACTAAACATAACCCGAGCTCTAACCCCACCCTCGCTAATCATAACTGCAAATCTCAGTGAGCTTTTTTTGTACAACAGGACAAACCTATTGACTTTAGATCACTAATCAGTCATCTCTTCTTGACAACGGCTCTCCACCCCGCAGTTAGCGCCCTTTGGCAAGCCCTTACTCTGGTTAGACTGTCACCCCATGGGTAATAAGTGGGGATTCTGCAGGCCATTGTAAGAAGCATTTCTCTCCCTCTCCTTTCATAGGTTACTTCATTGCCTCCTCTCGTTTGAAATACAGGCAGCTTGTCTAAGGTAGTTAGCACTTAGCTGGTGAAAGTACTCGTAGTTGGTGGTAACAAACTTAATTTGGATTTCCGCTATCATGGGATATAAAAACTGAAATAATCGAGGATTGCGCTATGTAGAATTCCCTTCTATGGAGTAGGGGCGAAAAACACTGCAAGAACAAGAAAGAGCTGCCAGGTTCCTCCCAGAGACATACAAAAGCAAAAAGGGGGCAAGACCTTGCAAGAAGAGGCCAGGCCAACCACATGGCACAATCCTCGATTATTACAGTTTTTTGCGGAAGTCTCAGGGTTCCCGAATTCTAGATCTCCCCTGTTCTACGGTACCAGACAAGCGCAGGTACAACTGCCAAGGGTCTGGAGGGGTTCAGCTTCAAGGCGCGGACATACTTGTCCCAGGCAATAAGTACCGAAAACAGGGGGAGTACTAGTACATTTTGCATGGGCGCTCAGACACACAGATATTTTCCCATATATTTCTTTAATCCCTGTTTTCGGGTACTTATGGCCTGGGACAAATAGACCAGTATCCATGTTCAGGACCCGTTTAGTCTGATGTTGGACAGCGTTTCTCCTAGCCAAGAGAAACTTTTTTTTTCGTCATTATGCAACATGACTCCTAAAAAGCACATTTTCGGCCACCCTGGCATCCGGTACTCGTACTTGAGGACTGGGCAAATCCAAATGACCGTGGGTGGGTTCATTGGATATGGTGGACTTCCCTGGTGTCTTGGTGCGGGAGACGGGTAATCCCGCGCTTTGCGCCCGGCTTGTTCCGTGGTGGGGTGGGTGAGCACTTAGACTGCAGCACCGAGACAGCCGCTTTGGATTAACGAGAATTTGCTAAATACGTAAAATGGCTTGTTCAAGCATAAAGTGTTATTTCCGGTAGGGCAGATATGGGACCTGTCCTGGACCTTGTTATAATACAATAGTAGAGAAAAGGTTTTGGTATAATCAAAGGGTAAAATCAATTTCTATTTTACTAAGACGTATGCCCAGTACTGCTTATATATATAATCTGAAACTCTATCGGCGAAAACCTGAGTCTGAGGCCTTTGCGTTGGAGAGAGGGAAATGCGTAGCAACTAAAGTGATCCAAGAAGGAAATGCTGTAAGAACTGGAAGAATTGGATGGTATGTTAGGTGTGATAGTCAAAATAAGGTGCCTTAGGCTTTTTTAAAAAAACCAAAATCAAGACAGAAATCAGGAACCTATAACCTCATGCATATCATACTACAACTTCTAGTAATCATGTCAAAGGGTTAATAAACATAAAATCAAACAAGTGAGGACAATGATACTCATTGATAAGAAATATTCATTAGTAATACTATAGCCAATAATATATAAAGCAAGCTAAAAGATAAACACTACTCCTAGTTCCAAAATGCTTTCCACCTATATAACTTAATTCAAGTGCAGCGTAACCTTCTTGCACTTATAGTAGGCTGGTTCAGGTCAGTATAAATATGACAAGGATGCAATAGGTAAACTACTAGCAGAGCTACTTTATCAGTTCAAGAAGGTTGCTGAAAACCCCTACTTGTCAAACACAGTTAATTATAAAATATGAATTTAATAATATTGGAAGAAGGATAATCTATATTGTAGTTTAACAAAGCAAAGAGACCTCTCCTATAAGGAAGTAGCTCAATAGTTTAAGGGCCTGAGAGCAAACCTTTTGAGTTTGAGAAAGGAAGAAAGAAAGGGCAATTGCCTAAATTGTAATTGATATTTAATAAAAGGCTAGAAGAAAAGTATGAGGGGGATGTTAGCTAGGAAGAGATTAGGAGTTGTTTTAGGACAAGCAGTTTTGTAATGGAATCCTATTATGTTTCTACTATCACTACTGACTTGATGTTGGTTATTACTT